>JAVGVS010000024.1:0-192653 GCA_032718565.1 Distichodus sexfasciatus
ATTATATTATATTATATTATATTATATTATATTATAGCTCAGTTCTTAATGTGACGTCACGAAAGATCGAGGAAATGCAATGTTTTAAAATATATTACATTCATTAAACAACATATAAAGTATTTCTACTCTTTGGCAGTCACTGAAAAAAATCACACCTCAGAGATTATCCAGTTTTTTCCATAAATAAAAGCCTAAACATTGTCAGGTTTTCCTGTAAATTAGTTCAATTTTTTCTGTGAATAAACAGGAAAAAAATATCAAGAGACCTATTTTATACATGAAGATAACTGAGGTTCAAAACTGTACATTTAACACGAGGTTCAAAACAGTGCCATTAACTGTCCACAACTGTCCAGGAAAAGTAACATATTTTACAATATATTACAATATTTGTACTCTTTGCCAGCCACTGAAAAATCATGAAGGGTATCATATTTTGGTGTTTAATAAGAGGAGGAAATTAGGAAATTATGAGGCAAAATCATTTTATTTTTATTATTCGTTTTCAACAACCAATCATCTTCAATTAACTTTAATTTTCTATGTATATAGATATCAGTCAAATGATGGATCAAAGTTAAGAGCTTCAGAATTTTTTTTTTTACTTCTCAATAATTCTCAACAATTCTAAGACATTTTCCAAGATCCTGGTGAGTTTCTTATTTCAAATCTTTAATCCATAACTGAATGCTGTATGTTAATTCTGTACATATGCATAAACAAGAATATTTTGCTTTGCTTCAGTTAGTTTAAGGGCTAAAGGGTAAACTTCCAGGAGTTTCTAAAACTCTAAACTCACAACAGTTTGAGTGCATCTATAAATCATATTTAAAAAAATTCTAATAATTTGCATGAATTAGTTTCGGGAGTTGTGTTGACTCACAAAGTAATTTAGTTCTTCAAAGACACAATACTGGGATGACGACATAAGCAGGCAAATAGCAAAGCCGTGCAAAGTCAGTCAAGGCCAAGACGTTGCATCATCCTCCATATTCCATCATTAAACAATTATTCATTCAGAGCTGCTGCTGCTGTTTCCAATCTCACCACTAGATGACAGCATTGTACTTTAAATGTGTTGCTCTCACTCGGGCTTTCCGAGTAATCAGTCGATTATCATTTAAAGCATTTGTCAATGTGTCTAACCCAAAGTTGCGTCAGAAAATGGCAAACTTCTCTCTTGCACTGCAAATAAATGCATAAAAAAGATTGACACAAAAAGCTTGGCAAGATAGCAAGACTGAAAGAGAGAGAGACAGACAGACAGAAGCACATTTATTATTCATATTCATCAGCTGCAGTGTCTCCATTCGGCCAAAACTCTCACACATCTTTTGGTAAATAAAAGATAAATCCACGCCGGCTCTGTTGATGCACAGATTTCACGTGACGTGTCAGTACACGAACTCCGGCTGTTGCATTTCACCACAGGCTACGGGGAAGAACGAGTGTCACGTGTGACTGAGAGAGAGAGAGAGAGAGAGAGAGAGAGAGAGAGTAGGGCCCAGGCATTTCCACACATCCTGCTGAAAATGATAAAATCGGAGGGGTAAGCGCTCGTGTCTCACTTGGCACTTTGACATAGCAGGCAGAGAGAAGGTGCCAGGCCTGGGATCACAACCTCCTCCCTCTCTCTCTCTCTCTCTCTCTCCATCCCTCCCTTTTTCCTGTTAGCAGGTGGCCTGCCAGAACGCATAAAGCCTGCATCATACTTTCCCTGTCTGAGACGAGGAGAGCCTTTTTTTAATCTTTTTTTTCTCTGTGAGAGGACAGAAGGGAACAGCAGTGTGGTCAGTGTGTCTCACTTCCCCTCCCCGGGAACATAAAATCACACACACACCGTCCAGCGATACGAGTGAGGTAATGACATCACCCCTCTCGGGCTGCTAGAGATGGGACCGAATGGCAGATTTGTGCTGAAAAAGAGGGAAAGACACTGACTGCTTGTTATGCAGATTGTTCTGCTTGACACCAGTGTTGGATTCATATCTGACAAAAAACCTGGACATTCCCCCAACCCGACCAACGACCCGACCAATGTCATCTGACCTATGACATTCCCCCTGGACAGTCCATTAAAAAGGACAGTCCCGGTAAAACCAGGACAGGTGGCAACCCTGCTTTCCAGAGTCAGTGTTTCTGAACTTCAACCAAATGTAGCTTAAAGTCTGAATAAAATGAGGAAGAAGACAAAGACAGCAAGTAACCATTAGTAAATGTTGTATTAATAAGTGTACGATGATAAAAGGAACGAATTGGATAAATTAAAAGTTTTTTAAAAAAAGTAAACGCTGAAATGATTACGGGAACAACTGAAAGCTAAAACTGAAAATTTGAAAAACCAGAGAAATTGGGATACAAATAATTCAAAATAATATATATTTAAAGCTTCAATGAATTGGTAATTACTCAAAACAGGAAAGCGATTCAGCTTCTCAGGTTGCTGCTGACAGTGTGTTCCATCCTTAAGGTGCATAACGGCTAAAAGCTGCTTCCCGCCATTTTTGATTTTATTTTTTTATTGACTCTTTCGTATGTGGAGGAGCTCACAGTTAGATGATCTAGATGGAGTGAAGACAGGTAGAAGATCAGTGATATGGGAAGGTGCTTTGTAAGTAAATAAAAGAATTCAATTTTTAAAACCCACTCTAAAAGACACCGGTAACCAATGAAGTTCACTCTTTGAGAAAAATGACCAGGGGTCTCCTATGAGCTCAGACTCGGGACCTTACGTCTCATCTGAAGAGCGGAGTCGGTTTTATCGTGCAGTGCACTGGGGCTTTGGGATCCACACAGACTACAGGACGGTGCCCCCTGTTGGAGCCACAAACACTTTATTGCTCTGATCATTTTTAATGATTTGCTCCCCTAAGTCCCCTAAATTAATTTATTACAAAATGTAACAATAATGAACATGCTTTGGAAAGTTAAAACTGATCAGTCCTTAGTCAATTTTCCATTATTAGTCTCTGCAATGCTTTTTCCCAGTAAAAGCTAAAGCTAGCTTCTTTGGCACCTCAATAGCTGCAAAACAGGAGGTTTGATCTACGTGGATGTGCATGATATCAGGTCAGTCCAATCAGACATCAATCGCCGATTCCTAGAAAGGAAATGTCACGGCCCATGGGCATGTGGAGGTGGCTGATGGACGAGCAGGAGAAAGCCGTTATTAATAAAGGCTGTAGCGAGAGCTCGGCGGGGCGTGTGGCTGGCCGGTGTGTCGTTTCCCTGGCAGCTCCATCATCAGCGGGGTCGTGGGACGGCCTCGTCACTGTCTCTTCTCGTGCTGTCTGTCTGTCCGCAGTGTCTCCAGCTACTGTCACCCTCGTCGTCCGGAGGGCCGGGAAAAGTTGGCAGCAACCACACCAGAGCTGAAGCCAGTGTCAGGGCAGCGACATCCAAAAAGAAAAATATTGCATAACATAATAAAAATAATATTGTACTGCATAATACAGTAAAACGAATACATAGATGGACCTTAAGTTGATGCAGTATAGTCTTATTTATATTATTTACTTCATTTTTAATATTGCATTATGTAATAAAAATAATATAGTGCAATATTGCAACAAATTAAGGTTAAATATATTATTATTTTATTATTCATATATCTTTATTCATATTGCATAACATAATAAAATAATATATATAATAATATTGCATCAAATTAAGCAAATTATGCAATAATAATATAATAAAAATACATATAGACTTCAATTTGATGCAACATTGTTCTATGTATTATTATTATTTTTTTATTATATAATGCAATATTAAAACACAATAACCACCATAATCACAGTAACAACAATGGAACTTTTCTGCACTTTTCTTAAATTTTTACTTTAGTATAAAAGATATTTTTATGAAAAACAAAAGGGTTGCCATTTCCATCACCAAAGTTAGGTCTGTCCTCAGTCTGCATCTGAAGAGTCTGACATTTGTCTCCAACGGTTGTCTTGGGCACACACGCCCCTGAACAAAAACTATTTAAACATTAAAACAATTTAGTATTAGACTCTCTAAAATATAACATAACCCAGCACATCCACAAACCAATGAAAATGCACTCTGTACCAAACTTATTTAGCATCTAAAAACCAATGTTGGATGAACGGACATTGTAGTTGTTATACTATTTTGATTTCCCGTAATGTAATTCTTCTACATAACTTCCAACCCTAAATGTGGGTGTTACTTGTGGTTTAAAGTTAAGAGCATTGGGATTCTGTTGTTATTCTGTTGCGGTTTTCTCCAAAAAATTCTGTTATTTTTCCCGTGAAACATTTATACTGTAGTTGACCAGTCTGACCACTAGTGGCCACCCTTTTCCCATGTGCACATCTATGTTGATTATCATTCTTTCCTTCCTGTCAATGTTTCTCCTTTTTGTCTTGGTCTCACATTTGCCTTCTCATGTGCTGTGTTTATATTCTTTCAGTTTTCCTCATTCTTCCCATTGCCTTTTACTTTCTGCGTTTTCTTCATTTGGGGACATGTGCAGAGGTTCTTTTAGTGCTATCACACAATAATGTTAAATGCCTGTTTAAAAAAGATTTTTCCACCCTTTAAATAGTGTATAAAACAGAAAAGTGTTGGGATTCTGTGAAATGATCAGATCTACTTTCGATTTTCTACTAAATAACGTCTAATTATAGTGATAGCCATTTTGATCATTTAAGGAAAGAGGCTTCAGAGATCGACAGGAAAGATTTAATGCAGATCTAATGTCAGAATTCCCTTAATGACGATAAAAACAGTTCATGTTGCTAAGTGGGAATGACCAGTTTGAAAGTACAAAGAAAATGCTCAAATGTTTAACATTGTTAGCTTATCAACCTGTAGAGGAAGGAGGATGAGAAGGAGGACAATCACCAACTTGAGTTTACCCAAAAAACTGAATTTGAAACATTGCCGAGCCAGAGAGATTGGAAGCGTCTCTATCGTCTTGATTCTCCCAAGTGCCCCACTGAACAAACCAAAAACAGCTCGGCCAGAGAGCCGTAATTAGCTGACCGCCTTTTTTGAAGCTGGTCCAGAATTTTATTTATGTCCATGTAAAGCTTTACGTTGAACCCTTGACCCTTGATAGCAATAACCAGCGAATGAGCATCTCTTTACGCAGCATGGCGTTTGCAAAAAGACACCAACAGAAAACCAGTCAACATTTGTCAAAGTGTTGACAGTCTCGCAGGCTCCACAATGTAAGATAATGAGCTAATGGGTGCTAATTTTCAAAAAGATTCTAATGCTGTTAACAGGGACGAAGCTTTCAGAACGTAGCGTATTATCTAACAATCTTTACATCACTTTATTACACGTTCCATATGAAATTAAATGTTTGGGGTTGTGTTTAAAGGGCAACCATGTTTTGGTGGCATGATTAAAATCCACCATAAAAAGCACCTCGTAAATGAATTGTGATATCGGCCCGCTTTCTTTTCCATCACGCTAATCTCTTATGGATTTTTGCACTTCGAGAAACAGATTGGAAACATAATAACTGTTTCTGGGATTTAAGCCGTGGTCATAAATTCAGCCGCGACTCTGAAAGAAGGAGAGGGTGGTGCAAGAAAAGACTTAAGAGCTCGGTAGAAACCGCAGCCTGGGGTACGCGTTATGAAATCTCTCAGTCATCATCTATTTTGCTCCAGTGTTCTCGGCGTGCCTCTCATGCTTTCAAACATGCAAATCCGCGAGACCACCTTGAAGTGACTGAAATCGCTGAGGGAGAAATTTGACGCGTTCGCTCTACGTGTCCGTGTCCAAGTGAAAATTAATTAGCGGGGTGCCGTGGAGGTTTTAATTCCACACTGTTCAAGATGTGAAGATTTCACTTGTGTGGTAGAATTCAGCTCTTACAGAGAGCCATTTTGTAATTACTGGAACAGTCTCTCTGGAGCAACTTGGCGTTTACGGCCTTGCTCAGGGGCCTAACGGTAAGAGTTCTGGCAGAAGGATGGAGCTGCATTTGAACCTACAACCTCTAGGGACCATAAGGTTGGGGGTTCGTATCCCAGAAGAACTCACAAACACAGTTATATATACATTACATATAATGTAGAAATGCTAGAAATCTGCAGTGTGTCATCCATTCACACAGGCTTGTCTGATGATTCACAGAAAAGAAAAATAAAACAAATACGCAACACATCTGAGCACACAGCCTTGATTACGCTTTCATTTTCACTTACAGTGTGAACACTATCCTCAAAGCGGAATATGTTGGGGGGAAGCATTAGCGTGCAAATAGAAGCAAACAAGTGCACCCTATTTTTGTGGTACAGGAGTAGATTCTCTCTTTTTTGGCTGAAGTCAGCTCTTTCAGTGGACAGCGTGCTGACGGATGTACGAGAAGCGATGCATTATTTATGCCGTCCACGATTCACCGTTCAAATGAAAAGCCTAATAAGGCCTGCTCGGAATAAACAATACACTGTGTTACATTAGCTCTCCAAGCAAGTGTCTTAAGGCTTAGCTTTTAATGAAATCGAAACTGGAGTACTGTCCAAAAGCCCTCACATTGTGCCAGGAAAATGAGATAATGGGTACAGCGATTTATATGCGTAAATACTATTCCTTTAGACCGTATTAAAAACACTGGGTAAGAAACTCTGGGTCTTTGGAAGTACAGTATGAAGAAATATGGGCTGGCTCAAGAGTTTTGCATGACACTGTATGTCATAACAAAATGATGGCCATATTTACACATGATCAGTTACAATTAGGCTTCTGCACAAATTATTGAAAAATATTGCACAGACTCTGGTTGTCCACTACTGTTAAAATATATGCACAAACTTAAATGTTAGTCGGACTTTTTAAGAGATACTGTTTTATTAATAGATTGGATATAAAATTTTCATATTGAAACTGTTTCTAACCTCCAGTGTAAAAGTCAATTTCCACTTTTGTAGGTAATACTGCATCCTAACTGACTGTCTGTCTACCTCTATTTCTAGTTTAAAGTTATGTTTAATATTCCATTTCTAGTTTAAAATGTATATTTTGTATTCTATTTATATATGTTTATTCCGTGTGCCTTATTTGTTCTTTGTTACCTATTTTCTATTGAACTGAAACTGAAAAAACTGGAGCCACGCTGTTTCGTCTCTCTGTATATCTGTACAGTATATAGCAGAGATGACAATAAAGGTTACTTAACAATCGACCAAGTCAACTCCACATTGCAATAACCAATAGAGATTAGAGTCAATGAGCTTCATTCACCAATTTTTAAAAGTAAAAAATTACAACATCACTCAGCTGTAGAATTGAAGAAAACCCCAAAAACAGTTTTGCACAATCAGGCTTGCAATAAAATTAGCATGTTTGTAGATTCTCAAATACAACATTAGTAAATGTCGGAATCTTCCTGAAAACTGTAAGTGATTTTTAAGAACAAACATATGTGACCCTCCACGGCAAAACCAGTCGTTTGTCGCAACGGAGGTTTCCGAGAAAGACGAGCGTTTATGCTGCGTGGGGTAAAATTTTGGATTTTTTGTTTTTAGTGTTTTGAAACAGTGGAAGGTCTATACTGTACTGTTGTGAATCAATTTCGAGCTGAAAAACTTTACCCTTTCCATCCTAAGCGACTTTCTTGGTGAAATTCAATTCCAACCTAATGTTAAAGAAGTTTCTGTTTTGACAGCTCTCTCAATATTTACGAAGTAAATCCACCGGTTGACTAGTAGAATGTTCTCGGAATCCATCTCCGTCTCGAGTTCAGTTAACCCCTACTTGGGTAGGCTATCCGTTATTGGCTGTGAATGCAAAGCGTAGCATTGACCGCTGCTGGCGTCTGTGAGTGCTTCGATAGAACTTCGACGGCAGATTTCTCCGTTTCTCACTTGGCGTGACAGGAGAAACCCGACTCCTTTGAATGTTGATATCTCAGTCATATGTCGTCCGATTCATTTGATATAGGTATCGTTTTGAAGCTTGATTTATGCCCTTTCATGAAAACATAATAACTCAATTTTGTAAATTTGCGACAAGCGACTGGTTTTGCCGTGCAGAGTCACATATTCTTAACAATGGGTTCATTAAAGAGATTTTCTCCTGCTTAAACTGTGCTGTGAAACCCTTCAAATTGGTCTTGTTATCGAACCAGACTGTGGTGTTTTTTGGACTATCATCAAATCACCTTAAAAAGCCATTTTAAAATCAACTTCATCAAAGAACAATGTGGCAAACTAACTTAGTTGCTAACAAACTTCTTTTTAAGAATCGTTAATAAATGACGTCCACTGCTGGTGAAAAGAGCATTGGATGTCTAGAAAATGTCTAGTTCATTCAAATCTTCTCCTGCTTAAACTGAAACCTTCAAGCTGGTCTCAGTACCGAATCAGATTATGTTGTTCTTTGGACCCATTATTGACATTACGCAACGCCAATCAAAAAATCAACTTCATTAAAGAACAAATGTTATTATGTGGCAAATAGGACGAGAGTCAGTTGGTGGCGTTGGTTTTCTCTCATACTTGAGTTCCGAACATTGACACCTTGTCTCAAGCGAACGCTCACCAGAATTGATCCCCCAGTTATTATGGAAATCCTCCAGGATGATGGCTGTCCAGGACAGGAAGGTGACCCCACGATCTGAGGGTTTGGTTCAAAATAAGGACCATATGGTAAAGGTGCCACTCAAGTACTCATAAGCAAGGTACCGTCCTCATGCACGGCTCCCCAGGTGCTGCCTGTTAGCTGCCCACTGCTCCTTCATGAATGGGTCAAATGCAGGATTAATACGTGGTTCTGGTGCACTGTGGTGTGTTCACAATGACAAATAATCACTCATTTTAACTCTTTAATTCACCTTAAATCAATAACCAGTAAGTAAAGCCGTCTGAGGTCCTCATTGATCTGTTCATTTTCAGGAATACGGGAATGTCTAACATCAACTCATATGTTCTTTACACCAAGATGTCCTGAAACGACCTTTCTGACATTTTATCCAGTAAGAAAAAGCAAAAGAGTTATGAGTAGGAACCAAAAAGACACCTCTGTGTCCTTCCCCATCATGGGAAAGGGAAGCTCCTAAAATGAGCCACTTAGTGAAGAGGCAGCGACCCTCGAAAAGTTCTGTCTTCAGCAGCTACCCACTGCAAGTCTCTCAGACGCAGGGAAATCATTAAAACGTATCCCAAGGTTAAATTCTTCCAACTTGACTGACGTGCCGTTCCGCACTTACACCAATTGTTTGGATCACTTTCGCATGCTTGCCTTGTCTGCCTCCTACTATTTGTCTCCTTCCCACCCCCAAATTGCCAACGCACCCATAGACCTCCTGTGCGTGCATTATCCCCTTTATGCAAATGTGCACTGTCAGAAATATGTACCTCTGAATAATTCATTTAAGAGGAACCTGCCGTGATTTGAAAGCGTTTGCTCTTCCTACGAGGACGGCTGTATGTGATCAGTCAAAAGTCTATACATCGCAAATAGTAATAATTTCACCCAAGGAACGCCTCAAATCATATGGCACACGACTGCATTCAACTTGAATGTTTTATTTTTATGCTAAAAACATTTGAGGCAATAATGTATGTGAAATAAAAAAGCTAGAAATATCAAGAATTTGTTTATTTTTAATATTTGTTTCTAAGCCCATACCATAGTTGTTGTCCGATTTTCCATTTTGCACTCAAATAAAAACAGAAAAAATGTAGTTTAGTTTTATTTTTAATCTAACCTAAGTGGGGTGACCCAAAAGTGAGCAGTAGACGCAAAAAATAATTAAAACAACAGGAAAAAAAAGTCTGATTCTTACCGTCGAGAATCAAAACAAAGCAATCCATCTTTATGAGCAGTACTGCACTAAAAGAAAACAAAAAAACACATTCATATTCCATATCAACCGCAAGTAATGTGACCTGAAAGTGACAAAATCTCAGATAAAGAAGAGTAACCCTCCTACTGCCAAGGAACAAAATGAAGCTATCCATTCTCCTGAGCAGTAAAAAAGAGTTGTTTACATATATATTTTGATCGACCACATGTAATGGACACTTCCAGGTCACACCACTTTCAACCAATGACAACAAAAATGAAATATGAGTGTATGTTTTCCATTTTTCTTTTTTTTCCTTTGTGACCCTCCACAGCAAAACCAGTCGCTAGTTGCAACGGAGGTTTCCGAGAAAAACGACTGTTTATGTTGCGTGGGGTAAAATTTTGGATTTTTTGTTTTTACTGTTCTGAAACAGTGGAAGGTCTATACTGTACTGTTGTGAATAAATTTGGCTGAAAAACTTCCCCTTTCCATCCTAAAAACGTGACTTTCTTGAAGTGAGGAATTCAATTCCAGCAGAATGTTAAAAGTTTCTGTTTTGACCGCTCTACTTCAATATTTACGGTAAATCCACTGGTTGACTAGCGTGAAGATATTTCTCCGGAATCCATTTTCATCTCCCGAGTTCAGTTAACCTAACGCAGGTAGGCTATCCATGTGGCTGTGAATGCAGCGTAGGCTACCGTAAATACAAAGATAGCCACGACCGTAATAAGCGTCTGTGAGTGCTACGTCGATAGTCAACTTCAAAGGCAGATTTCTCCGTTTCTCACTTGCCGTGACAGGAGAAACTCGACTCGAAAACATAATAACTCAATTTTGAAAATTTGCGACAAGCGACTGGTTTTGCCGTGGAGGGTCACATTTGAACGCGAATTTGAAAATCTGAAAACTCGCTATTTAATTTTTTCACTTTGATGTTCTAAACAAATATTGAAAAAGATTTGGGTTTTGGTTTAAATGTGAAAAACAAATGAACGGATGATACACAGATTTTCAAAGCTACCCCTCTTCCACCGAGAACAAATTGGAACTTAGCAGCCTTACCTGCGCGATCAAAGAATACGGTCATTACCTCCAATAAAAATTAATCGGGGCAGGATGAGAAAAGCCAACGCGGTTTGGAGTGCCAAGGAGATCAGAGCAAAATCTACGTGGTCCAGGCAATTACGCCTTAAGTGGAAGAGTTGTCCAAGACGGGCAGGTCGGCCGGCTCTGTCTGGAAGGGCTTTATGGTAGCTTGAAGATATCCCCCCATCTATAAAGTCGGCTGACATTTAAGGAAGCCGGGACTCTAATCTAAAGCATTAAGCCCCCTTTAGCCCTTTACTGCAGGGTGTGAAGGGTGCTGCCTCTTCATCATAGCCGGCTAATTAAAACATGATTTAAGACTGGCTGTTCCTTTTGAAGAGAGATTGCAGTGGTAGGAGCGAGGTTACATGAAAAAGTTTTTAGAAAGGCAAAAAAGTTTTGGCGTCCAACGTGTTCATTTTATGCTAGAGAGGCGAGGCGAAAAAGGAGAGAGAGGGCGGCTGTGGATGAGGACCTGTTGGTAGATTGATTTTTATTACCATGCTCAAATACTTTCCCTGCCAGACAAATAATGCATCACGTAGACCTTCACACAGTCTCCTGTTATGCTCGAATTTTTCACCAATGCCGCAAAAAAGCTTTTACCTCACACTTCACCCATTTAAAATTAATTACTGAAAAGAATGCGGGACAGTGTAAATCATAATTACTTCATTTGGTTTGGAAGTACGTGTTCAGGATACTAATGGGGCTGAGGCAGAGCTTAACCGCCAGCTTATACTATATTGATTTGCAGGAAGAAAAGAAGGAAGAAGAAAACTGTAGCAGTGTAAAAATCTGCTGAAACCCAGCGGCAAATATAAAACTCCCTTTCGTATTATGCATTCACACTTCTATATTTCCATATTGAATCTTTCTAACAAACGTGTCTGCATTCTTGTGCATGTCTTACTTCACAAGCAAGAGGGAAATCTGGCTCTGATTCTGCTGATCTCACCTACTGCACGATTTAACTTAAAGTCTAATATAGCCCACTAAGCCAGACAGGATTGGTTCTGTTCCATTTCTAGTACAGTGAAAATGTGAGCCTCTTTACCAAAGTCAAAAGTTGCGTCAAGAAGAATGACTTACTTGGCCAAACTGCAAGACTGCAATTCTCATTACACTTACAGCAACTTCCTTCAAAACGTACAAAAGTATTTGGAGATGTTTCAGTGGCCTTGAGCAATCTCAGCGGCTCAGTATTCACACTACTCATAGTATTTGTAAAGGAATGTGTATTTGTAAAGCATACTATTTAGTAAAATTCTTCCCCTGAAGTACAGCCCCAAGTTTACAGCTGAGATTAAAACAATGCTATAGTCAAGCAACATTTGTGGCTCAGCTTAGACTGACTAACCATGCTATCCTTGCTAAAGGCTAGCAAAGGGAACGTGGGTCGAACAAAACGTGGGTCGAACAAAGTTGAGGCTTATGATATTATTGTCACCACTAAGTCCTTACTGTTAGTTACGGCACACGGGAACTAGCATGACTGCAAGAAGAGGAATCTTAAATAGGTCATAGCTAAGAGCTAACATGTTACAGCATTCTTCTGCAAGATGTGTATTATCCATGTTCTAGTAAGAAGACATAAAGAGCTGGGTCAACTCTTATGTTTGTGAGAACGGGAATTCAGATAATGAAGCTAAGAAACTTTTAGTAAGAGTTGTCATGTTCCAACTTAAATGAACATGGTTTAGGCTCTGAATCTGGGAGCTGGCCAACTACCTAGTTAGTTGTTAGCCTAACTAAATGGCATGCTAGCGATGCTGGCCGGGCAGCTTTGATGGTTCAGAAAGATAGCCAAAGTCAATCAGATAGCCATTTAGTAGATAGCATGCTAGGCAGTTTTGACAGTTCCAGAAACCAGAATGAAAGCCAGTGTCATCTAGGTAGCAATTAGCTGTTTTTTTTTGTAGCTAGCATCCTAGCAATATTGGCTGGGCAGCTTTTATAGTTCCATTTAAAATAATGATAACCAGTATCAACTAACTAGCAACATGATTTCAGGAGATAGTATGCTAACAATGCTGGCTGGGTGGCTTTGATAGTTTCATTTAGCAGAATTATCACCAGTGTCAACTAGCTAACAAAAGTGATTCAGTGGCTAGCATGCTAGCAATGTTAGAGGCCTTCATAGTTCACTTAGAAGCTAATTTCACTAGCTTGCCAGTGATGTTGGCTGGACAGCTTTAGTAGTTCTATTAGATGAATGAGAGCTAATATCAACTATCTAGCAAAAATATTGCAGGAGCTAACGTGCTGCTACTTGTTAGCTACTGATAGAGCTAGCTGCTAGTTAATGAAAACAGACATTATGCCTTTGATTTTGGCTAACATTCTGGTTTATGTCACTATTAAGTTTGTAGTGACTGACTCTAGTACTATAACAGTGCTGGTTCTTTTGAATTTTATTTAGGCAGATCATTAATGCAAACATTAAGGGCCAAGATACACTTAACACTCAGAACACTTACGCGGTCTCTGCGTTCTTTTGACGCATTCTCTGTGTTCTTTTGACGCGTTCTCTGAGCACATCGTCAAAAATTAACGCTATGCCTGCGCGAGTTGCAGTACCAGCAAACATCGGGGTGGCGGTGTGTTCAAGTTTTGATACGTGACGTCAGCATCGTTGTTTACTATGAATGTGGCTGAACAGTTTCGCTGTCTTTTTTGCACCTTTGTAACAGAATGCGAATAATTTTTATCTTCAGCGTCTTTCTTCCCTCGTTTCACAGCAAAACCAGACAATATTTTGTCGCACTGCTGCTTTCTACTTGTTCCTCTTCTTCTGTCACTTAACGGCAGACTGGGCACTTTTATAGCGTACACTGCCACCTGCTGGAATCCTAAAGATTAACAAAAAGTATGCGCGCAAGTATAGTCAGTACTATAGCAAGCACAAGCGTACGCGTCACGTAGCGTTAAGTACTGTCTATTTTGGACCTTACACAACACATTCCCAACTTCCATTATATAGTAGAGTTGTATGTTTCGGGACACAGCTTCTCATCTTGTAAATGTCACAATTTTGTAAATCCGGCAGTCCTAGTTATGGATTGTCCAGAGCACAGAGCCTGTAGGATGAAGGTAAACATGGGCCGCAGGTGCTACCTGCCAACTGTAAGATGTCAGTGTGGGGTTGAGGGGGTCCTGCTCCTCGCCTGCAGGCATGACATACCCATTCCCCAACTTCTGCAAGCGGTCGGTTCCGTCTCGTGTAGATCCTGTTGTCAGCAGCCCTTCGAACAAACCTTATTGGACAGTTGAGGCATACAGTTGCGTCAAGATATTCCACAATCAGCATTTTGGAAAAGAAGACAGACACACCTGAGTGAAATGCAGCAGCTTTCAGGTTCGTGCACTTCGCAGGATCTGTGATGACATCTCTGTGTAGGAGGCTAGAATGTTCTGGGCGACCTGCCATCCTTGTGGATGGTGCTCACAAAGCAAGCCTTTCTCATATGTACTGCCTGTCTCTTTCTTGGTCTTTATGGAGCAACAGCTCTGTAAAAAACTTTCCCTCTACTCCTATTCCACAACGGCACTTTCTGTGAACCCCACACTTTCCGTTAAACCCCGATATGAGTCTCCTTTTAGGTTAATTATTCCAAGCGAGCAGGTTAAGAGATGAGACAGGAAGAAAAAGACCGACGCATGGCACATCTCATTACTCGAGATGATTTTTTTGGTGGGTGGGGGATTACGAAATTTCACCGTCTGTCGACGTGCTTCGTTAACTTAAATAATAGCGTTGTCCTACATTTACAAAATCCACACTTCCACACCGGCTGAGCAAATACTTGGAAATTCGTAGTTTAATACGTTTCTGCTGACGCAAACTGTCTACTCTGTGTAAGATGGTGGGGGAAAAAGGGAGGAAAGAAAAAAATAGTGGGGCCAGTGCAGGTGACAGACCTAATTAGGATTTGCAGAACAAATGCTGTTCTGTAAGCACAAAAAAACCCAAAGACGGTGCGGCCCAGAAGATATTCCAGGAGGCAATCGCTTCCACCTTGCCATTAGCATAAAGCGTTTTGAATTATGCAGGGAAAGTAACGTAATTAGTTCCTCTGGTGCGAAAGCGCCAGGAAGCGGTGGATGTAGTGTCCCACATCTTTGCAAAAACAGGGGAAAAAGAAAGGAATAAACTACATGCAAAAATAGGACGCTTTTGTGTGGGGCATGCAACTTAGTAACGCCGCTGCCGTCGTGCAGTCCACAGCAAAAAAATAAGCTCAGATCTAGCATTAAAACTTCGATTTTCCCTTATGTGCTCTTATCGGTAGGTTAGTGCTTACAGAATACGCAATGTTGAGAAAGCTACTTTTAAACGGTTACCTTTTCAAGCTACATGCTACTTGTCATTAGTCAAGTTTTATTAAACGTACACCACACCACAGCACACATTGTCCCATCCGTGAAGGAGCAGTGGGCAGCTCTTTCAGCACTCTGAAAAAGCAGTGCTTGGGGACGGTACCTTGCTCATGAGTACCTCTGTTGCACCTTTACCAGTCCGTGACTTTTGCCAAACCGGCAACCACTCCTAACCGTTACGCTACCCACTGCCCATAGTGTGTGGTAGTTGATTACACTACAAACTACAGCAAAAAATAGCTAACTACATCCAAGCTGTTTCACTGGTTTCTTGCTTCCATCTTATTCAAGGTGGACTCTTTGCTCTGACTCCATCTCACAGCTGCCAAAATTGAGCCATGACGCAATGTGCGTGCTCCACACAGACTTGGTAGTTTATCAGATTCCACTTCTACCAAATTCAGTGACTACCAGAAACTCTTAGTACTTGAAAACAAAGTAATAATTGAAAGTAGTTACTCTGATACTGATTGGCTACTAAAAAAAAGGAGTTAAGTTAGCTAGCTACTCCCCAACACTGAGTGCACCAAAAAGCCCCATCATTTATCCCCTCATTACAATGGAGATAAACAGTGAAAGGCGACTACGGCTTTCAGAAAGAAAATGACAAGTGGAACTCCCTGAGCTGGCCTTGTTGGGGACAGGGAAGGAAAGGCTGTTTTGTTCTCTGTTTGCAGAAAGACTTTGTTTGTCAGACTTGCAGCAGATTGCATCAAGTTGTGTTATGTCACGCAGCCACTCGCCCTGCGAAGGCCGCAGGGACGAGCACTTGCGAAGTACACTTTCCGTTTCGCACAACTCCCTCTGAACCCACCAACCACCCACCCCCACCCCACTTCGCGCCACCTGCCGTTTCAAAGCAGCCGCGGTTTCCCCCGTTCGCTGCCTAGCTGCGATTCTTTTATTTTGACAATCGTGCAATCAGGCAAAACGGCAGAATTACCTTAGTTGACGCTGACGGCTGGCACAATTTAACATAATTTGTCAGGATTCATCGCCACATGAAGGCGACTGCGAAATCAAACGCTTTCAAATCCACCGGCGGTTTCCCTCTCGCTTTAAACCGCGCTGGCAGGCTGGGGACGAAAACCTCAATGATGAGTTTACTTTGAGTCTTGTGACGTTTCAGGACTGGGCTCTCTACTGGGTTCTTCAGCTGATTTAAGTGAGATTTAGTGGGTTCATATAAGGCCAGCTGGTTACACTGCAATAATAAATATTATAATATGTTTATGTAACAGCATAGGAAGAGGCAAAAAAGGGCAATGAATTGTGATGTGCTTGCAGGATCTTAGTTTAAGTGATTAAAAAGCAAATCAAGCAATAAAGTCAAAGCTCCAGTATGTAAATGTTTGATCCTCTGAAAATAAAAACATTAATCTTATGTTTAAAATTAAATGTTTGAGGTAAACCAGGTAGATAGAGAGTAGTAATAGAAGGTAAAACAAGCAGTAAGTGTGGACGTGTGTCAGAAATTTGAAAATAGAAAAAATAAGTATTGAAAATTGTTAAAAACTTGAACAATGAAGTTGAAGATGAACTTTAAGAACTGGTTTCTTGAACATGGATTAAACCTAGTCTTGGACTAAGTTGTAGTACCAGTGGAGATTTACCATTCAAACTCAAAGCTAATCTAGGACTAGGCTTAATCCTCACTGGGAAACTGACCCGAGGGGCTGTTTTTTTGTTCATGGATTAAGCCTAGTCTTGGACTAAGTTGTGGTACCATTGGAGATTTACCATTCAAACTCAAAACAAATCTAGGACTAGGCTTAATCCTGACTGGACAATTAACCCTAAGAGTATATAAATTTGTATTCAAATGAACATATTTATTTTTTCACTATAAAATATTATTTTATGATTTAAGTTCAGTTATGACTGGCTGTACAGTCTGAATGTAAAATCTTACTTCTAAAGAAATTCAAACCCGAAGTGGGGTCCAAATAACCAATTTAAAACACAACGATTTTCATTAAAATCAACATTTTTCTACATGATCTAAGGCTGAGGGAAACCCAAGACTCTTTTGGAATATACCTGGATCTCATTTCACACATTTAATAGGCATAAAAGTGACAAATGTTACTACTCTCCAATTTTAACTATCCCTCAATGTACTATTTTTTAAATAAATGAAAATCCTACACCTACAGAGCAGGGCTATTGCGTGATTTAATTCTTCTTTTGGGTTGTATTACATTTCAGTTTCACCATATAAGCTTTTGTAATTAGAAATGGTTGATATTGCATTTAGAGACATGGTGTCCCCATTGTGATGAGGAGAATCGTAGAATCTTTTGTTTCACTGCGCAAACCCATGAAGATAAACAAATTAAAGGCGGAATTGCTCGCACTGAGACCTCATTTAACAGCTAGTCGACACACGACATGTCCCACCTGGGACGCGAAATGTCACACCGCTCTCTCCCGCTCCTGCTTTAAAGGAGATGAGATAATTTCATACAGAACCGTGCAGCATCAAAGGTGCGAATTGGCGACAATCACATTCATTATTAACATTCATTAGGTCTGGGGTATGCATGAAATACGGATTTTATTTTCTACCTATTTGTAATTTCCTACTGGCCTTTCTTTTCTCAGGTGGGCAGTTAATTGCACCGCAGAGGGTCTTTACTCGGGGTAATGACCGGCGCTGAAGGTCTTTCTTGGTGTGTGTTAGCAGCCTGGGCCAGGCCAAGTCTAGATCGAGTTTAATGTGTTTAATTGCATCTCAATTTGCATACAAACTTGGTTGGTTTAAAACTTTAGACTATTTTATCTTGTGGTTTTGTGTGTAGAGAAGTCTGGACTGAGGTAATTATGGTTTATGAACCCAAAGTCTTCATCAACGAATAAAGGCCAGCGTGCCAGTTTCTACATATGTGACCCTCCACGGCACAACCAGTTGCTTGTCGCAACGGAGGTTTCCAAGAAAAACGAGTGTTTATGTTGCGTGGCGTAAAATTTTGGATTCTTTGTTTTTAGTGTTTTGAAACAGTGGAAGGTCTATACTGTACTGTTGTGAATAAATTTGGCTGAAAAACTTACCCTTTCCATCCTAAAAACGTGACTTTCTTGAGGTGAGGAATTCAATTCCAGCAGAATGTTAAAAGTTTCTGTTTTCTGCTCTACTTCAATGCTTACAGTAAATCCACTCGTTGACTAGTGAAGTCTCCGGAATCCATCTTCGTCTCCCGAGTTCAGTTAACCTAACGAAGGTAGCCTATCCCTGTGGCTGTGAATGCAGCGTAGGCTACCGTAAATACAAACGTAGCCGCGACCGCACCAAGCGTCTGTGAGTGCTACGGCGAAAGTCAACTTCAAAGGCAGATTTCTCCGTTTCTCACTTGGCGTGACAGGAGAAACCCGACTCCTTTGAATGTTGATATCTCGATATAGGTATCATTTTGAAGGTTGATTTATGCCCTTTCATGAAAACATAATAACTCAATTTTGAAATTTTGCGACAAGCGACTGGTTTTGCCGTGGAGGGTCACATATATGGCATTTATGGCATTTTAGCAGATGCTGTTGACTGGAGTGGCTTCCACTTTCCCTAATTTCACGGCCAGTTTTCCTGGAGCAACTTTGAGGATCTTGCTCAGGGACCCAATAGTATTTGTGGTATAAGTAGGATTCGAACTCACAACAACCTGATCCGGAGACGAACCTGGTCCTCATCTGGAAAATTTTGTTTCATCTGCTGCAGCTTTTGCACTCAAATAATTTGTTTCATTTATTAAAGTATATTAACTACAGTTGACATAAGTAATATGACAGAATAAATAAATAAAACAATACCTAAATATAAAATATATATTCTATCAGCCATCATTTATTTATTGTTTCATTTATTCAACTACATTAACTCCAGTTGACATAAGTAATACGACCTTATTAAAAAACAATCATTCACGGCTGCTGGAGTGGCGTCCCACCGGCACTGGCTTAACAGCACAAGCCAAAACTTGCAAATGGATTTCGCTCGTCGGCAACGAGAACGTGCCGAGCTTTCGCCCGTGTGCCGCGAAAAGCGCTGGTCGAGGCTAAAAGCTAAGCTCTCCCTTTGGGTGTCGGCTACCGCATGCACTCAAGCTGCCATGTCATCCCCCCCCCCCTTCACTGTCCTCCAAAGCCGTGAGCGAAAAGAAACTTCTGATTCGGGGTCAGGAGTTTGAGGAGCACTGATTAAAAGTGCATCGGCGTCGCAGCAATAATTGATGCGATAACACGTGTTTAATCATTTTTGGATGAGCAGGCGTGCGGCGCACAAATATGCTGGAGGCTGGCGCCGGCTGGGTGGCACCGGAGAGTGGCACTGCTGAGATTCGTTTCTAATGGCTCTTATTTTAAATGCCAGTCAGATGCAGGCGAGAGAGGCAGAGGAAAGCAGGGAGGAGGAGGAGGAGGACTTCCCGCTCCAGACAAACAGAGCTGCTGTTTGTTTCCTCGCTTTCCAGCGCGACCTTCGGCGAGAAAAAAAACTGCATTTCCGAGAGCTAATTGAATCGGGCCCAGATGCTTTGCATTGCTGAGCTCTGCGCTCCCCACTGACACGCTACAGCCTTTGGCGGGGGAAAAGGCCTCCTTAATTGAATTTCGGCAGCAGCTGTACTGTGCCTCCGAGAGCCTTTGCTGGGAGATGCTCTGCTCCCCGTCAGAAGCATATAACTTTTGTAAGCGTTGAGGCCTTCACAAACGGGGTTATAGCTCTACCTGACCCATCCCTGCCTCTATAAACAGGGTATTTACAGAGAGGAGAGAGAGGTGCTTACACCAGTCAAAATAGTACACTTTTACATCAAAACATTTTATCAGTGCATCATATTTTTAAAAAAATGAACAATACACCTCATGGTAAAACGTGACACCCTTCAGCATTCCAATCCCTCCTTTTATGGCCTAAAAATGTCTGATTTTGTTGCAACTTTTCTAAAAAAAAAATGTGAAAAGTTTAGATGTTTTTAGCTGTTTTGTTGCAATAAAGTTGCAGAAAATTTTGTGATTTTGTCCCCCTTTATAATGATTCTTTAACAATGAATTAAAATGTAGGGAACGAAACAACTATTATTTTTATTAACCAATAATCATTGTTATTTTTGAAGGTAAACGTGAGGCGTTTTTATCAAGTCTTCTAAACGTAACAAGGAAGTGAGTTCGCTGACGTATAGCTCAACATTTTGCGGGAAACGACAATGATTGGTCAAAAAAACTTGCTGTATTTGATCAAAATTGCACAGTATTAATGAGTTCGTGGGGATTGGCTGAATTTGTGTTAAAAATCACCAAATCCTAGAGGGTCTGACTCACCGCTTTCGAAAGGCATCAAAATCTCGGGGAAACCTGAAGAAGTAGCAACAGGTACGGTGTGGCAGCTTGACAGCTTGGCCCCATTTCTTTGGTTTTTTTTTGCTTGAGAAGTGAATTCTCCCAAATCGCTCCTCACAGGTGCTGGCGGGAAGCAGTTAAGGGGTTTGGTAGTAATTGGGCGTGTGCTTGAGGGAGCTTTACGACTCATATGGTCATATGCACCTTGTTGAATTTCATCTATGTGGAGCCATTATGTAAATGGTGCAGTCCAAAATTTGGTAGGCATGCTCTCAGCCATTGCATTTAATACATAATTTTTCTTTTTAAAAGTACTTTAATTAAGATCATGGGAATTCTCTGCAAAGTCTGAAAACTTTTTTGAAAGACACCAGCATCTACATATTAACACAGAGCTTCAGCTTCGATGACTAATTCTACTTTTACCATCTTATACTTTGAAGTGATCGTGTCAAAATGATATTTACATTACATTAGCTTGTTAGTTTAGGTAGTTAATTTCCACACAAATAACAACATAGTTATTTACACTCTCCTCCTCTACCGCACGGTTGCCAAATTTAGCCAATCATTCTTTCAACAACCGTCTGATCCTCACTGTCACGTCGTGCGGCTAGACTGGAATGGACCCCGTCTAGTGACCGCCATCGCGGTGCCCTTTAACAAGAGCTTCTAACCCCAATTTGTTCCACGGGACCTGCAGGAGAGCACCCTGCTCACCCCATCAGCCTTTACCTTAGCAGCTCAGCTTGGGAAAGGAACCAGCTGGACTACCTTGATTAAAGTTTGTAAAAAAGCGCTAGTTTTTGGTGCATCCAGGACACGTTATGGCTCGGAGTTGAAGCCGGTCTGTCAGACTCGTGGTACACTGCACAGTGATATAAGTGAGGGATTAGTTCCGTGTTTCCGGTCTTCCAACACTGTCAGTAGCCACACACTCTGGTTTCATCTTGTGCTGTCCATTCAAGTGTTCAAGTGGGGAGACGAGTATCAGGAAAAGATCCATATTTCACGCTGACGTGTGTCACCTGCAGCTGTGGGTAATGAGGAAATGAGAGATTGCAGTAATGAGAACGAGATGCAATCGCTCTCAGGAGTTTATTAACAGATACATGCCGGATTTAGCCTAGTAAGCCAAATTAAGGAAGCACTGACATGAAATGAGTTCAAGAGTGCCTTCAATTCAATCAGAATGAAACCTGTTGCCTGCATATACATTAATCGCGTCCTATACCATCTTGTACAATGATATAACCAGCAGATGCGTAATCTTCTGTTCTCCTGAAGTAACTTCCTGTAAGTTCAAAGATAGAGCCGCTATGAATTATCCTTGTTCCAATACTCCCCACAAACCATAAGAGAAATAACAATCCAATGAGTTTTGTGCCGCAGTAGCCCTGGTATGGTTTGTACAATCATTGGTTTGATGATCATTCTTGACCTGCCACGTTGATCAATTTTGGTCGCCCAACATCTTTTCAGCTATTCTCAGATCACCGGTGCCCATTTCTGTGATCAAATTTCCATAAACCGTCTCATCTTACACGCGATGAATCAAGTCCCGGAGATGCTTCTTCCAACACATTCCAGAGATGCTTGGTGGCATGGAGAAGTTCAAAGTGTTCCCAAATTTCCCAATCTCACTCCAGTCAAGTATCGTTGGGATGCAACTGTGTTTCTTGTTGATCGGGGTGTCGCTGTGGCAGTGGTGAAGTGATTGAGTGAATGAAACCCATTGGGCGTTTGAATTCCGGGGAGACTGAAACCACCATTGCTGAGAACTCCAGCCAAAGTGGAGATTTGGGAAAACTCTGTTTTCATGTATGCGGGTAGACAGAGGAAAACTGAGTTTTTACGTTCTCCAACATCACAGTATGCAACAGAAAATGCATTAGCATCAGCAGATTTATATTCAGAAAAAAAAATATGAATGGGAGTCAGTGGAGAGATGAAATTTATTTTATGGTCCTGTTTGAATTATGATTTTCACATATGATTTTCACGTCAACAAGGTTACGATTCGGTGTAAGGTGAATTACATTAGGTTTTGTGTGATACCGCTCAGAGAACCACAGCTCTGGGGGCGAGTAATATCACGTCACCCTCCAACACGCTAACGAAACTTGGCTGTCTTGCTCTTCAGCTTTGCTCGTATGGACACACGGGAACAAAGCAGACCGGCATGTTGGGATCGTGATCTGGGCCAGAATGGGCAGCATGAGTGGAGGGAACGTGTAGTGACGTCATGTAGGTGATTGGTGAGCTTATAGTCAGTGGAGTTACAAACTTTATCGACGCTGTAATTCAACGCTTACGTGACGGTGAACTTCACCTTCCTTTACACCAAAAACTATGTTAAAAATTCACAAACGTCATAAATGTAATTCAAGGCTCATGTCGACCGGAACCAGAAAATCATTTTGGGATTTTTCCATTGACTTCCATTCAAAATGTTTCCGATGTTCGGTCCCATGACTTCGCCACTCTATTCTGATTGGCTAACAAGGCGTATTTATGCGGATTTGTGTAAATGAATCCTTTTTGGAAAACGATTGGGTGTGAACTAGGATATATTTGAAAACGGAGAAGGAGGGAAATAGTCGTTTCTGTAAATACCCGGCTATGTGTACACGTGGCCTCACTCAGGATAAGAGCAACTGCTAGTCTAATCCATGATGCTTTTGGCTCACCACAGGATCTGCTGGAGAAGTCTTGGTACCAAAGACCATATGACACAGCTCTTATATAAAGCAATAACATGTGAGACACAAGCTCATAGTATTTTGTCTGGTGTATTTAGTGGGTTTATGGTGTCACAGCCTTCTTCTGTCTCACAGGCCTGTGCCATTACTGCACTGAAAATGAGCCAACCAGTTGCTATGCTTCCTCAAGGCTATGCATAGAAACGGAACGCACTATGACAAGCAGCGATAGCATCTAAATTACCCTTCATCCTTCAGACCTGCATGTAACTCAAGAATGCCTCTGACTTGGCTTTCAAAGCTATCGCTCATTAATCCTGATCCCCGCTCACCCGTACCAAAGCTGCCTTCCATATTAGCCACGCACTGACTGTCAGAGCGAATGATGTCTTCATAAAGACAAAAAAAAAAAGAAACATGCAGTGCTTCATCCTCAAAACGAGAGTCCGGAATAAAGCGCCGCTCTAATTACTCTTTTTTTCTCGGCTCAGAAGTAGGCGCCGAGAAAAAAAAAGGACCCAAATCAAGCCCAATTAACTGGTTATGGTGGAAGACTTCGTCTCAGAGAGACAGCAGCATTGGGTCAATTGAGTCTACATCACTTCACAGGCTGGCAATGTCCCGTCATACACAGAGACTGAACGGAAGTTACACGGCGTGAATCAGAAAGCAGCCTGATTAGAGGAGGAGCTGAGCCTCGGAGTGTCATGCTGCGCTGCCAGCTTTCAGACGAAGTCCCGGGGGACGAGATTGTTTACAATGAGCGACACTACGAGTAAAGGGTGTGAAGAGTCGCAGCTTAAAGTCGTGCCCCGCTGACAGTGCTAAGATTAAACACAAAATAAAATTCTTTTCTTTTTTTAGGAAGGGGAGGGGAGTTGGAGTGTGTAGCGGAACAAGCTGCTAATTAGTTTATTTCTTCCTCGTGTGGGGTGAAAAAATAAAGTGAAGAATAGTAGCGAGGAAATAATTAACTTCTTTGCCTTTGAGCTCGAACCGCGTTTCGTGATGAATGGCGAGAACAGCTGGTAAATAGTCGTTTGTAGTTCCGCCGGAAGTTCGGAATGGCGAGAGCTACTACAGAACGCTTGCAGGAAACCCG
This sequence comes from Distichodus sexfasciatus, assembly GCA_032718565.1. Lineage (NCBI taxonomy): Eukaryota > Metazoa > Chordata > Actinopteri > Characiformes > Distichodontidae > Distichodus > Distichodus sexfasciatus. The sequence goes on from JAVGVS010000024.1 coordinate 24,386, forward strand.
GGCTAGCGGAGAGATTCTATAAACGAACTTGAGCGGGAGAGTTCAGAACTACCATCTATTATTATTATTTAGTACGTTTAAAATGCTGGATCTTGACAGGCACAGATACACCCAAACTGAACAAAACTAAAGGCTCATTACCTGTTTAATTTCATTTCATTTTCAGTATTCAATTCAATACCTAAACTCAAATTTCATTGAGATATTTGCAAACCGTATATATTTGGTAAATCATATATAAAAGTTCAGGAAAACTCTGAGACACTCATTTATATTTGAATTCATGGGATTTATCACTCTTACCCAGAACCTAAGTTGGTAGTTTAACGGTTAGAGAGTGGCCCCCGAGTGGCCCCACACTCAGAAGATCGCTGGTTCTAATCCCAGACCGGTAAATGTACCACTGATGTACTGATGAGAAAGGTACCGTCCCCAAACACTGCTCCCCTGGGCACTGCCAAAAAGCTGCCCGCTGCTGCTTCACGGATGGGTCAAATGCAGATGTCTCGTTTCGTTGTGGTGCACTGTGTGCTGTGCCATGCTCACAATGATAAATAATCACTCACTTAATCACTTCCAGTTGGTGGCATAACGGTAGGGTGTTCACCCCATGATCAGAAGGTCGCAGGTTCGACTCCAGGGCCGGTAACGTTACCACTGAGGTACTCATGAGCAAGGTACTGTCCCCAAGCACTGCTAGCCAGGCGCTTGTTAGCTGCCCGCTGCTCACAGTCACATTTGGTTGTGGTGCACTGTGCTGTGGTGTGTTCACAATGACAAATAATCACTCACTTTTAAGTTAAGCCATTAAACTCGTTAAATGTTATTTCATTTTATTGCCATAACAGTTTGTAGAAAACTTCTGCACCTGACAAACTTGTAGTGAACATTTGGTGACAAATTTGCCAGGTGCAAAAGTTTTCCACAAAGTTTGCTAGAAGTCCACCGCAAGTTTGCCACAAACATAATTTGCATGTGAAAATATGATCTTGCTGCAAATTTGCGGCAACTGCTAAAATATTTGTAAGGGCATTGCAGCCGGAGTCTGGATTGAGAAACACTATCTTACACCCTAGAGAAAAACTTACCAGCAATCTGTGGTTGATTTATGGATTATAGTTGAAGGCCTACAGAATCCTTGTGACTGGGATACCCCAAATAATGTGATATTTATTTATACAGAAAAATGTCTTCAACTCTGCAAGCATCTGTTCCATTATTCATTTGTATAAAGTAAAAACAAAAGTTTTATGCTAATTTTGCTCTTCCGCTTCAATGCTTTGGTCTTGTGAGAATACATTAATAATTATGTAAGCCGTGTTACAACAGTCGCAGGATGGACAACGCTACAGGACAGGCCTGTAATTGAGCTGACACAATTCCCCGAGGTAGATGAGATATTTCGGTTTTGAGGGATGCTCCCTTGGAGGAGGTTTAGATTAAGAGCTCCGCTCGGGAGCACTGTCGGCTAACATCAAACTCACCACCTCCTGATTCATAACAAACTTCTCTGACCAGTGGCCGGCCGACGCTGTGACTCAGCAGCCAAGCGGCATGCCAACTTTCCTGCGCTGCCCATATTGTTTCAAATTGAACTTTTTAATTTAATACACAAAAAAAGCCTCGATCGAGTCAGATCTAACATTCTTTTACGGCACAGTTTTATTGTAAGATCTGTTCTATTTGACCTTTAAATTCCACACACCTCTCATGAGAGGTTAATATTTAGAAACTGCCATAAAAAGTTATGAAAGTGAGACATAACTGAGGTCATATCCATAGCAGTTATATTTTTACATTTAACACCTAAAACTTTATTACTTTGCTGCACGAATATTCATAATTTATTTCACTACTGATATTACGCTAATTTCGTTGTCATAAAATTCACATCAACACGGAAGAAAACCTTGTGGCAGACAATTAGTATGGCATCTGTTAGCACCTTTATATCTCAAACACGCACCCAAATTCTCCAGATTTATTTTGACATCTGCAGGCAATTGCCCAGAGCATCTCCACCCTTCCTGAAGATATACACACAGACACACACCCACAACTTACTGCTGTTTTTGAGGGTCCAATGTACTGACTACCAAAATCAATAGATGTAAATAATACTTTAACTTCAGCAACCAAAAGTAAATCTTCACTTTTAGCTTTTCAAATGAAACCTGGAACCTATAAACCAATGTATAAAATATCCTCACAAATCTAAAAAGTCTCATCTTTCCCTATCATTTTGGAAACTCTCAGGTCTGTTGAGTGAATATTTTGTCACGGTGAACACACCACAGCACATTACACAATGCACCACAATGAGATGTGACCTCTCCGTATGACCCATCCATGAAGGAGCAGTGGTGGAGCTACAGAAGCACCCGGGGACCAGTGCTTGGAGATGGTACCATGCTCATGAGTACCTCAGTGGTAACTTTATTGGTTAGGGACTTGAACCGGTGACCCTCCGATCACATGGGCCATCTCCTTGACCATTACACTGCCAACTCCCTTTTATTAGAATGTATATAACATCTAACTATCCATCATTCCTTCAATGTTCACACATACAAACAGTCTAAGGATGGATTTTGTGACATTCTTCATGATCTTATGGACCACAAAAATCATGTCCGTAGCGGCTCTTTGGTCAGAAACCTGTCCAGAAACTGTGTATAACGTCCAATATAATGGATGGACATCACTCATGTAACTTAGCGTACGTTCAGCAAATACACGACTATGAACATAAACTCTCGTCAAAGCATTTAGTACCTAAACTCATGCTGTTTACTTACATCACTTACCCGGCCTCCTTTAAAGCTTACAGAGACTTATGCAATTTCGGCTTCCACTTGCTGTCAGACCCATTTGACTTGGCTGTCATGTCCCCTCCCCACTCTCAAAAACCTGTGTTTCCCTGCTGTCCCAACATGACTTTCCTATCATAAATCCCCCCTCCCCTTTCAGTCCGAAGCTCGGAGTCAGTGAACTGGATCAGATAAATGTACGGCTGGCAGAGAAATCACTGCAGTACCTGGGGAAAGGCAGCTTACAAGGAGCCGTTTCTGCATGCACTTCCAGCAGTGTAAATTATGAATGCACATCTGTTTGTGCACTAGCCTCCACGCTATGCTACGTCCCCACGTCTCCCCAGAGATGACTTATGCGCTAATAAGAACTTCCGGCAGTTGCTTCAACTTTGAAAACTACACCGACTCTGTCAGCAGAAAGGGGCAAATTGCAGTGAGTTCTAGTAATTGTGGATTTCTTGAAGAAAAAGTTGCCTTATGTTGTGCATCCTGGTCTGAAAGTGATGGCGTACCGAAGACGTTTCTGATCTCGTTTTCTTGGAAATCATGGTACAGCTAAACCAGTTGAACCAGCTATTAGTCACCAATCTACATTCATTCACTACTTATCCGAACTGCTTAATCCCTACCGGGGTCATGGGGGCGGGAGCGGGGCGGGGACCAACCCTGGGCAGACGCCAACACACTGCAGGGCACACACACTCACACAACCACACTCTCAGCCAATTAAGATTCACCAATCAACTTCTAGTGCATGCTTTCGGACTGTGGGAGGTAAATCCAGAGAAAATCCACACGAGCACGGGGAGAGCGTGCAAACTCCACGCAGAAGGGCCCTACAGCCGAGCTGGGGATTGACACCAGAACCTTCTCGCTGTGAGGCGGTAGTGCTAACCACTGCAGCACCGTCCCAATCTACAATGGATTTTAAATGGCTGCTCACATGGCTTTTTTGTTCTGTATCATCGTTCCAGGTTTCTGAGGTACGTTTATTGTTGTCAGAAGGGCAAATTAATCTGCCAGCGATAAAAGATTCCCAGAAAACCTGCACCGAAAATACAGACAGACTGCAGCTCACTACCACTATGGCTTTTACATTCATGTTGTGGCTTTCGTATATCTGTTTTGTTGAGCCATCTGTGCTAATATACTGTAGCAACCTTCAGAGAAAGGCAGGAAAGTGACGTCCAAGTTCATAAAGTCAAAGTCTTGACCAGAGTTAAATTCTACTTCAGATCAGAACTTCAGCAGTAGTCAGAGAGACTGAAACTGTGTTGGTGACCATAAGATTGGGGTTCAAATCCTATAAGAACCTAAAAAAACCATTGGGTACCTGAGCAAGGACTTTAACCCCAAGCAGCTCCAGGGAGAGTGTCCCTGCCATTAGAAAATGGAAGTCACTCTGGTTGTCACCCTGGATGTAAAAGTAAGCCTGATAACCTGAAATCCTGGTTAACTAAAACCCTTCACATCTCTGAGAATAACTCCCAGCATACATTAAGCAGTCCCTCCATGATTTCAGGGGCCTTTTTTGAGATCGTTGCAGCCTAAAATGTCCGTTTTGCAGCACCTTTTCTAAAAAAATTTGATGAACGTTGCAGTGTTTTGCAGCATTTTGTTGTGGGAGCAAGTCAAAGTTGCGGAACAATCTGTGTTTTTGTCCCCGCTTTAACAATTAATTCTTTAACATGGAACAAAACTACTATTAATTTTTATTAACCATTAAGCATTTAGAAGGTAAAAACATTTTCTGCATCTTCTAAATGTAACAAAGAAGTGAATTTGTTGATGTATGGCTCAAGGTTTTGCGAGAAACACCAATGGTTGGTCAAAAATTGCGGAAAAGTTGCGGTAATTGGTCGAAATTGCACAGTAGTAATGAATTCGCAGGGACTGGTTGCATTTGCGTTAATAGTTGCGATTACAACGTTGCGAAATTCTGGAGGGTCTGATTTTAACCTGCAGTATTTAAGGTCTCAAAGTTGCTATGCTTTTGGGAAACACACCCCTGATTAGTTAATGCAAATGTGCTTTAAAAGTCTGCGCAAAAAGCAGGCACCTCAGAATGAAATAATTTTGGGTTATTTTGAGAAGGATTTTTGAGGCATGTGTTATTGATCGCCTGACATTCCTTAGTGCGAACTATGACTCTTGGCATTTAGAAGTTGAGAAAACAAGCGGTTAGTCAGGAGAATGTTTTTCCCCACACACTGACTGATGGTAATACTTCCAGCAAAAGTCAATGACGCAGGCTAGAGGAACTTTACCGTCACGAGGGCTGAATGTTTAAAGACGCTGAGGGTTGCTGTTCACAAACGGGAGTGTATTTGAAAATGAGAGCTCCGGGGCCACAGTATATTGTTTCGAGCCTTCTCATGTCGCACTATGACAACAGGAATAAACTCGGCCTCACGCCGCAGTGGAATGAGAATCGGAACTCGAGGGAGAGGGTGATGCTGGAAAGTGAAGTTTGTCAAGTCTGACTTTTATCCGGTTTTGCTGCAATGCAGGGGTGGTTGTGATGATCTGAAAATCTTTGCAAAAATAAAGTTAGGGTAAAATTATGCATATATTGTAGCTTGTTGGTAATATAAGATTTGGTTTTCAAATACCTTTAAACATAGACATAAAATGCTAAATTTTGGCATATTGTGAAAGTTCTACGATCTCAACGTACACTACCAGTCAACAGTTTGGACACACCTTCCCATTCAATGTTCTTTCTTTATTTTTTTATTACTATTTACATTGTAGATTCTCACTAAAGGCATCAAAACTATGAATGAACTGTGTGAAGGCTATATGACCCAGAAGGAGAGTGATGGAGTGCTGCGCCAGATGGCCTGGCCTCCACAGTCACCTGACCAAACCCAATCGAGATGGTCTGGGATGAGATGGACCACAGAGTGAAGGCAAAAGGGCCAACAAGTGCTCAGCATCTCTGGGAACTCCTTCAAGACTGTTGGAAAACCATTTCAGGTGACTACCTCATGAAGCTCATCGAGAGAATGCCAAGAGTGTGCAAAGCAGTGATCAAAGCAAAGACTGGTTATTTTCAAGAATCTAAGATATAAAACATGTTTTGGGTTATTTCACACTTTTTGTTTACTACATAATTCCATATGTGTTCATTCATAGTGCCTTCAGTGAGAATCTACAGCGTAAATAGTCATGATAATAAAGAATAAAACATTGAATGGGAAGGTGTGTCCAAACTTTTGACTGGTGGTCACACAGACCCTGCGGTGGTCATGCATGTCTTGATTGTTAAATTTGGGTGTTGTTTTCTTATTTTGCTCTAGCATTTGCTGCATAGTGTTTTCTCATAGAGCTCACGCATTTTGTACGTTTGAGTGTTTTTTCCAAGCCTAGAGGAACCACAATGTGAACCACAGGGAGAAAGTGGTCTCAATTAGTTTCCAATTTAATTTTGGTGAACCACAACACAAACTTAATTAGTGTTAAACCAGACCACAGATTCAGAGAAGGCCTCAGACATTGAGACTCATGCTTAGCGTGGAAATATCCCTAACATGCCCATTTTAAAAGCTTGTTAATTAGTTAATTAATTGACTCAGTTTTGTTTGTCACTAAATTATAGAGAATGTGTTGTTTCAGGACCAGGAATGGGACACATGGGCTAGAAAACTGTACAACATAGCTGCAGTTTTCAGTTTTCAGACAAAAGGTCTGTCAAAATTAATACAGCAACGTTTTTGCCACTTCTGGATAAAAGTTTTATAGTAAGCATTATAGTAAGACTCTCAATTTACCCTTTCCTAATTTGATGGTATAGAAACGGCAAACTTACAAAATGATTGGAATTCAGATTTGGGCACTGACTTTTTTTTCCAAATGAAAAGCAATTTATACCTCTATAATCACCTAAATTTCCTGCTTACATCAAAAAATGATCATAAATGACCTTGAGGCTTAAGAATGATTTCTTATGACTTGGTTATTCATTTATTCCAAAGGATAGCAACTTATTATTGATTGTCCTAAACCCACCTTGTAATTAAATGCCAAATGAAGTGAAGGTTCATATGAATTCATCGATTTCAGATGGTGATAAATCATGGACATGAAATTATTTTTCACCTAAACCCTTACAGCCCTAAGAGAATTCGATGCATTTTGCTTATTATAGTGTGTGTGTAGAAGTTAGACATGCATGCTTTATGTTGTTGTGTTCAGAACGTCCTGCACTACTCAGATTGGTCATAGTTTGATGTGTAAATGCTGACACTGTCTCGAAATCAGCCCATTTCTGATGAAAAGTGACCTGCATTTGTAGACATGTTTACTTTTTTAGCTTTATGTAGTATAAAAGTGTTGAAACTGTAGATATAACTTTACAAAGAGTAAGAATAGTGTCTGTTTTATTGGTTTACAGAGTTTTATTATGCAGAGACGTTCTATGGTTTAGTACTTTGAAGAAAAATCAGGTTAGCGCCAAAAGGAAACACTTCTACATCCATTTGGAATCCATCTGGATATAGAATAAAATGATTTGATAAAAAATAAAGTACTTTTCTATACATTTCTCCTATTAATTACTCTCTAACTAAAATAAATATTTTCTGATTAATTGAAAATAAAGAAATGCTGAAGTTTTGGCAAATTTGGTCCATAAAAGGAGCTGCTTTTGGCCGCTCTGAGAGAGAACAATTTCCCACAATCCCCCACACGACAGTCGGAGCAACGGCACAATAACTCGATGAACGCGTGTTCGAAATAACAATGAAATCAATCAATAAGTGGCTGTATTTTTAGTAGAACGCTGGTTATTTTTGTTTTTTAATCAGCTAAAATATGAGTTTTTTCTGTAATAAAAGGGAAGATTTGACAGAACTGGGATGCTTTAGTGAATGTAGGACTTCACTGTGACAGCGGCGTGCGATAACAAACACAGCTTGCGTTTATATCGAGAAAAAAAAATCATTTATGCATTTTTCTACACAATTACTTCAGTTCCTTTGCACGGAATTACTCACAAATAATTTTACAAACAGAAACTCAATATAATGTCTTGTGATTCTGACACTATGTGAAAGTGAGTGATTATGTGTCATTGTGAACACACCACTGCCCAGCACACACTGCATCACAAATGTGACCTCTGCATTTAACCCATCCGTGAAGGAGCATTGGGCAGCTAACAACCGCCCGGGGAGCAGTGCTTGGTGACGGTACCTTGCTCATGAGTACCTCAGTGGTAACTTTACCAGCCCTGGATTCGAACCTGCGACCTTCTGATCACGGGGGGAACACCCTACCATTACATCAACCAACTGCCCCCTAAATGTGTGTGGTTTCCGTATTCGGTAATAACTATCATAAATTGCGTTCGTCGACTCTGAAAGGTTAACGACCACGAATGTGATCTGAAGCCTATAGGTCATCCCTGTGAATATTTTCACCAGTGTGTGTCTGGATACAGTCCCAGCTGAGCCAAGAAGTGAGGAGAGAGCAGGGCGAGGCCCAGACCCACATCCATCATGACAGATCTGTGTTTGGCCACGTTTGTGAATATGCATGAAGGCAGGACTTGGCCGGGCTTGGCGGCATCGATAGCGGGGGCAGAAGAACAAAGAGATGGAGTGATTGATGGTCGAGTTTGGGGACTTAACATCTCATGCGTGACCGAGCTCTACCCGCTCTCGCAGCTAAACTAAAGGTCATGATTTCAGACTGGGGCAGCCTGGGATATCTGACATGCATCTGACTCATTAAAGGCTGCCAGACACAGCTTGATTCTCTCCCTCTATCTCTCTCTTTGTCTCCGGTTTGTTTTCTCCCCATGTTAGATCTTACCAGGCTCTGCACAAAGCAAATGAACGCCTGCGCATTCTGAATTCGCAACAGACGAGAACGCCATCGTTATGCTAATTTAACACCATTAAATAAACATTGGAACAATGTTCTCGCTTATGGCCCTGAAAGGATTTTTATGTCAGGTTGAAAGACAGCGTGCAGTGTGATTATCTTTCCAAACAGTGATTTATGACTCTCTACTTTTCCCTCTCTTATTTTTTAACTCTTTCCCATCTGAAGACGTTATTGTTCCAGAACTTCACACTAGGGAATGATCTTCAAAGAAAAATTATCATGGGATTTAAACCCAGTACATAATCCCTTAAATAGTATGAGATGCAACAGGTACCTGAAAACTAGTGTTGTGGTACTCGAGACCAGTCTTTGAAAGTCTCAGCCTTGTCTCGGACTCAGACGAAGAGGATTCGGGATTTTATTTCGACACCAGCCGAGACCACAACTCTGAGAATATTACTATTAAAACTCTTTGAGACCGACGCAGGCATTTTGTGTTGTTTATTAATTAATGTTTTAATTACTCAGAATCCCTTTAACTTACAGAAACCACACATACCCTCAGAATCACAAGACTTTCAACTTACCGGACATTACATTCGTTCCTCTGTATGTGAAATTATTTCTGAGTAATTCCGTGCCCAAAAACTAATTGTGTAAAACTTACATTAAACCTACACATTAGCGTTTGCCACTCGCATATGGAACACCGTTATGCACAAAAACGTAGTTCTCTTCCCGAATGCCCGAAAGCAGCTCATTGTATAGGCCAAAATGAGTCCAAATCAGCTAAAAATGAGCCAAAGCTTTAATATTTCTTCATTTTCAATTGATCAGAATTTTTTTTTTCCATTTTATGATGTTAGAGAGTAATCAATAGGGAAAAAATAAATATAGAAAAATGTATTATTTGTTATCAAATAATTTTATTCTGTATCCAGATGTTCTACTTATTTGTCATGTGGTGGAAAACGTGCATTGGTCTGAATTCCCTGGTCTCGGTCTCGGCCCTTCAAAGTCTTAGTCTTGTCTTGGTCTTTACACACTTTGGTCTTGGTCTCGTCTCGGTCTCGGTTTAGGTGGTCTTGTCCCCAACGCTACTGCAAAGTCAGAAGGATAAACGCTATAAATCAGTAGTGTCAACGATTTTAGCTCTGAGCAGCCGACCACTAAATATGAATATGCATCACTGTAATCCAATCTGTCAAAATATGTAGCAGTAAACTTATTAATTGCTTTCCCCGTTGGGCACAATATGGAAAAAAATATGATTCTGGGAAAATATTATTTATGTGCATTATTACCGTGTAACGTGCACTTACCAGCAAAGAAATACTCTCTGATATGATCATATAAATGCAATTTAGGGGCAAATATCGACGATTATAACCTCAAATCCATCCTTTGCCACGTAAAAGCTCCTTCTGTGCTAGTCACCATTGCTCAGATTCTGACCACAAGAGTCCTGTTGTATTATTTAAGTTGTGGCTCATCCTCACACTCAACAGTGTGTGTTGTGCTGGTATGAGTGTGTAAGACTAAAGCCTTACACATAGCCTTGCTTTTCTTTAACATTAGGGTTTGTAAGACTATTAGTGTGCAGTGCAATCATGAGTTTATTGATATTAATACATTTTATACATAATATGAAACTGTTTATCATTTTTCTTATCCATGCATTATCTACAAATTGTCATTATGGCAATTCAGTTGTTTACACGTTGACTTTTAAAGAGCTTTTGGCGCAAACAGAGAAATAATGATGGATTTTGTGTCTAAGCTTGGGTTGGAGGTCACTCCTCACTGGAGAACGATGTTTGAAGGCAGAAGAAAAGTCATAAAAGGGGGCTTAGAGTGTTTAGAGTGTTGCAATTGTTTACACATCTCTAGCTGTGTGTGGTGACCTTCTATAACCCTTACAGCCGTGGAGCTTTGAAGATTTAATGAGAGTAAGGTGGTTGTATGACATCCGTAACTTTATCGAAACTTAAACAAAGTTTCACACTATCCCTCAAGGGTCAAGGGTCGAGGTCTGTTCAAGATCTGACGAACTGCACCAATCCATTCAAGCCACATTTACACACAGCCGGGTATTTACAGAAACGGCTATATCCCCCTCTCCGTTTACAATAATATCCTTGTTCACACTAGAATTTTACCAGAATCCTGATAAAAACCAAAACAACGTATGACAAGACTTCCCGTTCCGAGAACGATCAGCAAAACCAACTGTATATAAATGTCGCGCAGCTGACGCTAATGCATTTTTGTTGCGTACTGTGACATTTGAAAACTAGAGGAAATGTAACGTGAAAGCGAGTGATTATTTGTCATTGTGAACACACCACAGCACAGCACACAGTGCATCACAACCAAATGTCACCTCTGCATTTAACCCATCCGTGAAAGAGCAGCGGGCAGCTGACGTGGGCAGCCCCTGGGGAGCAATGCTTGGGGGTGGCAGCTTTGTCATAAGTACCTCAGTGGTACCTTTACTGGTCCAGGATTCGAACCGGCAACTTTTCTGATCATGGGGCGAACGCACTAACTGCCCAAACGTTAACCAGTGACAGTTGCCTATAACAGTGGTTCCCAAACTGGGGGGCTAGGGGTATTCGTGAGTTATGATAAGGGGGGTGCGGCAAGGCTAGCGTACAGTCAGCTGATTTTTATAGAGATTCGAAAGAGATAAACGGCGGAAAATATCTGCCGCGCCTCCCGACAGTATTCATGCAGCACTGCTCAATGACGCTCTGCACAATATTCCTCTCTATGCATATCACGTTCCGTTGGGTTGCTCCGCGGCCCATATGAATGCTCCACTCGTGTAGCGCTTATGCTCAACGAAAAAGCAAAGTCCGCTCAAATAACGCGCCGACAAAAAATGTCTATGTATACTTGTTCCTATTTTTAATGGCATACATATACTGTGCTGTAACATGCTGTGAAATACTGCTTGGCACTGGACAACTGAAAAATAATAGCCTACCGTCTGTTATTGTTATGCTCTGATAACAATAGCTTTGTAGGACTACATTATTTTGATGATGGTAAAAAAAAAAAAAAAAAAAAAAAAATCTGATTCTGTTCCATAGAACTGAATAAAATAATATATTGAGATTTAATATATATTTATATATATATATATATTTTTCTGTCAATTTTATGGTTACTTTCAATAAACGTGGTTATTTCATTGGCTTGTGATTTTTTTTTTCAGTATCATTAAAATTATTGAAGTGTTTGGTGGGGGTCATTAGTTTTTGTTATTATTCTGCAAAGGGGTCGGCTTAACGAAAAAAGTTTTGCGAGAACCACTGGCCTATAGATTGGAGTTCTAATAGTGGCCAAGCCATCTACTTGAACCAAATTAAGCTTTTTGAAGATGGACAATGCTGAGTTGGCTGTTAAGAAGAATAATTATACATTTGATTTGATTATAGGTTTCAAATTTTAAAAAATGCATTTCTGAATGGATTGAATTACTTTTCTAGTGGAATTGTGGCCTTGCTTTGATGATGTGTTTCTAATGTTTTGAAAAATGAATTGTAACCCAGTAGAGTGGGATTGCGTGCTGGTGCTGGTGCTGGGTGCTGCTGCTGGTGTTGTGTGGATATACAAACAGTGTAGGTAAACATGCTATGTGCCGAGCACCTTAATGACTTGGCGAAATTTCAGTCTAATTGACTCAAAGGAAGGAATAAGATGCAGCAGCATGCAAAGCGTTTTTATTCTCGCTTTCTGACCACGTCAATCCAGTCTCCGCACCCTTCCGCAGTATACCAAGCCCAATTAACACTGCATATCAATAATTTAGGATGGAAAGGCAAAAAACACTTATAATAAATAGACCCTTTCGAAAACAACGCCTTGATGTCGGCGCGAATGCATTCGAGCTTTTTCTGTTTTAGTTTTTCTTTGCTTGTACAGATCCCAACAACATGACTTGGAAATAGAAAGCAATGTTTGTGCAGGATGTGACAATAGAAATGGCAGCGTTTTATCTGCAAAAAATAGGAAAGCGTTTCCGCAGACGACCGCCTGGGTTCCATCAGCATTCTCTCTGCACGCAGCCTCCTCCGGCCTCGCTGCCGTAATTTGTTTACTCTTAATATTGCGCCGGCAATTTCAATACAAATGCATTAGCAGCGTAATGCTACCCAGAGCCATTTCGCCACCAGCTGAAGCTTTTTTGTGTCTCCCCCTCCCCCTTTTTCCCTGAACAACATGCTCGGATGCTCGGTATACGTGCAGTCGGGCCCGATCTGTCTACTACGAGCGAGACACGTTCGGGGAAAAGCATAAGCCATGTTGGCTTTATTAACACGTGCAATTATACTTTCAAACCAACGGTCAGATCGCCTGGGCCCGGTGCGAATGGACTTTCAATTCCACCCACATTGTCAGCGAAGCCTTTGCAACTGTGAAAAGCACTGGGCAGTTGGAGGAAGCAAGAACTTGTTATGCTTAAGGCTGTAGGGGCTTTGGGAACGTAGCATTAAAACTAAGCTGAGCGAAGCGAAAAATGCATATCGGAAAATCGAAAAACATCTTCATGAAAATGTCAGTCATTGTGTAGACTAAGACCATCTGGAAAATAAAAGCCTCGGTCAAGATGACATCTGGCGCTGACCTTTGGCTGGACTCGCTGCATTTCCTTGATTCATATCTGGGTTCTGGCTTCACCAAAGGGGCCAAACTGCTTTTCTTCCATCAATCGAATCAAAGTAGTAAATGCCTTCTTTTCTACTTCACACTGTTATTGACACACACACACACACACACACACACACACACACACACACACACACACAAGCTTCTATAAAGACTTACAGGAGCTCTGTAAAAAATGAGGCAGCCTCCTGTGCAATTATTTTGCAATCCCTGCAACAATCTTTGTTCAACAAAAACCAACAATCCAGCTTTTATTTTTTGAGTCACTATGAGTGTTTAAATATAAAAATAAAACGGAAGACAATAGTGAAATCACAAGAAAATTGAAAATACCTGAACAAAAACAGAATTTTATTATTATTATTATTATTAATAATAATAATAATAATAATAATAATAATAATAATAATAATTCTGTTTTTGTTCAGGCATCCGTTTTATGGATGCGGTTATAATGGCTGTTGGCCTTTGGACCAAGAGGTTGCGGGTTCGCAACTCCGCAAGTCCGACCTCTGGCATCAACATTGGGTCCCTGAGCAAAACCCTTAACCCTCAATTGCTCTTAGGGGAACTGTCCCTGAAATTAGGAAATGTAAGTCGCTCTGGATAAGAGCGTCTGCTAAATGCTGTAAATGTACAATAATAACAATAATAATAATAATAATAATACTCATTAATCAATCGTATATTATTTTAAATGACAAAAATGATGATAAATAATATTTCTAACAACACTCAGTATTAAATAACACCACATGTTTCAACGCTTCTACCTACAAAAGTCCTTTTAACTGATCTAATCCATCCCAATTTCACGCTTCATTTCCCAAAGTCACCTCTTCCATTATTTCAATTAGGGAATTAACATGGCTGTTTTAATTGTTACTGTTTAAACTGTTGCTTTTGAATGGCGGTGTGAAAATGACATCACATTAAAGTCAACTGTGACGTGCTGTGTCAGCTAATAGTTCCTGCGGCGAAAACCAATACAGGTAAAATAGCATTCAGCTGCAATACCACCCGCAGACACAACCAACTTCCTCCATTAAAAACAAGTGTCGTCTTGGAAAACTTCATATTCAGATTTTTCAACAATTCCGACTCAGAACCGGTTCCAATTGATCAGTTCTATCGGAATTGTACACCTCCAAACGTTATCAATTCTTCTTAACCGTTCTCTCATTTCCCAGCGTGACGTTTTCCGGTTTTCCCTAAGTTTTGCGTCGCGGTTCATTACGTCACACTCTCCGCGACTTGACTTTCAACCATGAGGTTGATATTGATCAATGCTCACAGGGAAGTCCAAGATTCAGTAAAACCTTCCAGTTCAGTTAAATCTTCCCATTTATTACAGACAAAACATATTTTAGCTGATAAATAACAAAAACAACCAGCGTTCTACTCACAGTACTCGATATTAATTGATTCCCGATGCACGTCCACAGCGCCATTGTGCCGAGGCTCTCATATGGAACGCCCTAACGAGAAAAACATACTTCTCTCTCAGAAATGAATCAAAAATTAGTCATAGGCCAAAATGAGTCCAAATGCTCAAAAAATTGTATTTCTTCATTTTCTGTTAATCAGAAAAATTCCCCATTATGTTAAAAATTAAATATAGAAAATGCTTTATTCATCAAATAATTTTATTATTTATCCAGATGGATTCTAGACGGATAAAGAAGTCTTTCCACCTGCCGCTTCACAGCACTAAGCCATAGAATGTCTCTGTGTAATAAAAACCAACCGGCCCAAGAGAGAGGTGAACATTTTATTTTAATTCAGTGATGGAAACGCTATTTTTTTGCCTGAACAAGTGTTTCTGGTGGTTAGTCCTAGATACAGATATCCACAATCTCAGATTGAGACACAGTAGATCTGGAAGCTGGAAGTGTGACGGTCTGGATGAAATCAGTTTGGCTCGGCAATGTGTGTCAGAATCCACTGAAAGTGTGATGAACCTATTCAGACTCGGTACACGTACAGAGCCTTGATACTTTAGCTTCATCTAGACTGTGTTGGAAGGGAATGGCTCTAGATTGCGGGTGTTTAACACATTTACGCCTTCAGCATATATACACAGAGTAAGTGTTAGGGATTCTAGTGAAATCAGTAAAAGACGAATCAATTCCACAGAAATCGTATGAGAGCCTTCATGTTCCTTTGTCTCTAGATAGACAGTAGCAATCTAGCTTCTAGACACATATGCTCGGGCTTGCAACCTTTGGAACAGAGGACGCAGAGGCAGAAATCATTGTTCACTCTTACACTCTTTCATGCTTAAGTGAACTTCAACGCACACACGACACGGACCCGGGCTCGCGCTCTTCTCCTACGTTTCTCTGGTACTTGCTAACAAATTTCCACACAAGAGTGAAACCAAACCCAGCAAGTTGACGGAACTTCCTCATCAGCGCTTTCTCTGTAGTGTCTAAGGATCATGATGGTGCGATCCCGGTCAACTGTGGTGGCTTGCACTGTAGAACTGACAAATACACCCAAAACATCCGGAGGGTGACCGGACGCTAACTTCTGGGTCTAGATGACTTAAATAATCAAAACCCCGACTGTGTGGAATCACCTCGAAATGAGTGAGCGAATCATAATTGAGGCTGACGTGCAACTATTACGTCATGGGAACTAAAGCGGGGAATACCAAACATTAGCCCGAAATCCCAACCTGGCGCGTGAGAAGGGTGAAGGCAAACTCTGGTTAGAATTCTGGCAAGCATGACAAGAACATGACAAACTGAAAAAAGCCAATAAGGTAATACAGTGGTACCTTGACTTACGAGTGTCCCAACTAATGAGTTTTTCGAGATAAATTTTTTTTGCTTTGAGTTGAGAGCTATAATTCGGGTTACGAGCCAGCTGGGCGTGCAACGGCGCTTTTTAATGGCACTTGCCTAACTCATTTCAGAAACATGCTGAAAGGGAGGATGAAACAGACCACATTGGACAGGTTTTTATCGAAAACCCCTGTAGACGAAAGGGAGGAAAGCGTGGCGAAACGGGCAAAAATCCGCAAATAAGATTCAGTTATTCAGTTCAGCCTTTCTCCTCCACCTTCATCAGCATCTTCAAGTCGTCTGATCTCCAAGGCAAATGCTGTACATTATACTTAATATAACCAGTTTATTGCAGTACATTCTACTGTATTGTGTTTTTATGCAATATTCGTTATTTATGAGCACATTTTCTTATTTAAAAACATTTAACAAAAAAAATGTGGTGTTTTTTGGGGGGTTCCGGAACAGATTAATGGCATTTCAATTCATTTCAATGAGGACAATTGATTTGACATACAAGTAATTTGAGTTATGAGCTCCGTCACGGAACGAATTAAACTCGTATATCCAAGGCACCGCTGTATTTTGCATAAACATGTGTGCAATAAAATTTGAGTATGAGTGCTCTACATCATTTAATAGATTTAGTTATTACCTAAGAACAAATCTCAAAGGAGAAAACATTGGTGAATGTCAAAATCTTCATGTAAAAGGCATAAGTGGATTTTCCGAACAAATTTCTTCGTATTAGCAGTGTGAAGGTCCAAAATTCTGTAACGATGTCAATGTCCAGAAGTTTTGGGAAACAACATTAAGATATAATGTGCATGTAAAGTGCTTTTCACTGCTGAAAAAGCATCCCAGACTCAAGCACTAGTTTCATCCAAAAAGATTTTCATTTATTCAATGCATTTGTGGTCACTGCAAACTTCAGTTTAAGTCGTTTTCACGTTTAGCTTATCTTACTAATTTTCGTGTAGGTGGAAAAATGGTATGAAATAAGAAGCAGTAGATATGTCTCAAGATTTGGAGTGGCGCTGCTGTGTTTTTCGACGTTGAATAAAGTGTCGCTTTAAATGTTGCTGCTGAGTGATGTGAGGCCTAAAATGTCCTGAGTAATGCTGCGCAGCCCCTGCTCACTTCACTTGGAGAGGGACTCTTGCCGGAGGGCAGGAAAGTTCC
The DNA here is from genome assembly GCA_032718565.1 of Distichodus sexfasciatus. Classification (NCBI taxonomy): domain Eukaryota; kingdom Metazoa; phylum Chordata; class Actinopteri; order Characiformes; family Distichodontidae; genus Distichodus; species Distichodus sexfasciatus. The sequence goes on from JAVGVS010000024.1 coordinate 41,676, forward strand.
CAGACCGGACTGTAAACGGCCGGCCTCGTAACAAGACGGAGCAGAACGCAGCCTCTGGAACTCTGCTGGCTATTTGTAGGACTTGTGGGGATTTGGGCTGTGAGGCATCACAAACACACAAGTCTGAGCGTGACTGATTTTCCCCCCTAACATCAGTAGGAATGTTGCAGCTGACCGGCTAAAGCCCACTGTGGTTGTGTTAGGGACAGAGCAGAACCAGAAGTGTGTCCTGAAGCCATGCCCACGAACACTGGAAGTAAATGAGGGCCATTATATCTTACATTTATCGTTAATAGTTTTTATGTCTTTTAAGGGCCTGTAGGTAAATACAAACTAATGCATAGGTGATCCTAGAAATAAAATTTAACCTCTGTCCTAATTTTTAAAATGCAACATTTAGGGCCTGTGTCCACCAAACGAGGAAGGTCTGGAGAAGATTTCATGCACCCAATATCATCTCGCTGCCGCTAATGCTAAGATGCAATTTCTCTCTTGTTCGCTAAACTAGCGCTCCCATCCGTGAAGAAGCAGTGGGCAGCTGATATGGTGAGCAGTGCTTGGGGACAGTACCTTGATCATGAGTACCCTTGTGGTACCTTTACCGGGTTTCGAACCTGCGACCTTTCGTTCATGGGGTGAGCCCCCTAACCGTTATGTTACCAACTGCCCCCACGCTATTTTGGGGTACAATGCTAAAAACATCACCATCTCCACCCAGCGAGAGAGTCTTACATGCCGAGTCATTACTGTAATAAAATGAATGTAATCTCTGTGTGTGATTGAAGAGTCAGCTTGAGTCATAAAATATATAAATCATGGCTATGAAAAGGAACACCTACACCCAAATATCACACAAATATCACCCCACCGACCCCGTCATGCAGAACTTCGGGAGGCTCGGAGTCACGGCGGATTTAAAAGCAAAGTCTCATGTGATCCTGCAGTGATGTTGAACACCAGACACATCACTTCTATTATGCATCCTGCCTTTGCTGCATGAATTCTTCATAATACCGTCAGATCAAGTTAATACGCGTTCTTTCTGAGCATGTGTATAATAAATGATTTGCAAAGGTTCTACCCAAAGCTCTGGGAGATTACAGAGAAAAGAAGAAAAGAGTTCATGACAATAATTTAGGATCTTAATATTAAGACAGGCGACGCGGTGGCGCAGTGGTTAGCGCTGCCGCCTCACAGCGAGAAGGTGCTGGGTTCGAACCCCGGGGACGGCCGTAGGGTCTTTCTGTGTGGAGTTTGCATGCTCTCCAGCGTTCGCGTGGGTTTTGCTCTGAGTGCTCCGGTTTCCTCCCACAGTCCAAAGGCATGTACTGTAGGTTGATTGGTGACTCTAAAATTGGCCCTGTAATGTGTCAGTGTGTTTGTGTGAGTGTGCGCGCCCTGCGGGGTGTTGGCGCCCGCCCAGGGTTGGTCCCCGCCTCGCGTTCGTCCATTCCCGGGATGGGCTCCGGTCCCCCCGTGACCCCAGTTGGGATAAAGCGGTCCAGAAAATGAATGAATATTAAGACATATGCCGTTGTGTGGCTTCTTCTTCTTTTAATATGAAAATGTATTCATTATTTCATTCATACAAGCAGGTTGTATGTTCTCTTAAATTTAAGTTGAAAGAATTGTTGGTCAGAAGTAGAATTTTGACCAGTTTTCCAACTATCAATAAAAAATCCCTCCATTGTTTTAATAGTCTTTGGCCTCTGCTCATATGATAAAATTTTACTTCAACATCCTGGATCCATGCGCCATTAAATTATAAGACATTGATACTCGAAAAGTCAAGGGAGGACATGCTACAAAGGTTATATGCAGTAAATGCTATAAAACAGAAATATTAATAATTCAGCTTTAAGCAGCGTGGGGCAGACGGAAAACGAATACTAATATCTAGCTTTGCAAAAACCAGAAGGTGTATCAGAAAACGTGTGTTTGCCAATTCCACGACATGACTGCAACGTTCTCCTGGAGATTTAAAAAGTGTATAAAAAAAGTACCGTACCATGCTGCACGGGACAGTGGGAAAGCACTATGACTGCACCCCAACAAGATGCACCAATGTAGCAGGTGTTCACAAAGCGTCTACATGATTTTATGTTTCATACCGAACACACAGTTGCAATTGAAGTCATAAGCTTTCCATGCCTCGTTTCATCTCAAATGCTGATTGCTCATTAGGACGGAACGCGGCAGGCCTCGTTTAGTTGCCTCCCTCTAATTCGCGCTCAATTATACGCCGGCGGCTTTTGCGGCCGCCAAACGAGTGAGGCCTTCATCTGGCAATCTAAATTGCGCCGTGGATAATCCTCCCTTTTTGTCTTCACGTGTCCGGGACCACGCTCGCTAGACGATGAAAGCGGCGGAATTTTCGTCAGGCGAATCGTTTCCCGCTTCGGTCCGAACTGGCGGCCGATTACGTCGCGTTGAGGTTTTTTTTTTCCGAGTCGAAAAGAGACGAGCCGTCAGCTACTCACGATAAAACCACAATTCGATGTGCGTTGTGTGCATGTTTGTGCATGTGTGTTTCGATTCAATTTGCTGAAGACTTTTGAGGGCCGGCTCAAATCGGCTTTCTCGGCTGCCGTCTTAGTGGCGTGTCCTGCCGAAAAGGCGCAAACAATGAGAAATGATTGACTCCCAAAGCTCATTAGAAACACAGATTCTTTTCACAAAAACCAGGGTCTGTTGCGGTAATGCACTTAGCCAGACTCTCGGCAGAAACAAAAGAACGATGTGGAAAGTGAGCCAAAGCCCTGTCATATCTGGACGAGGACGGGAGGGAGAGAGGGAGGGAGAAAGAAAGTGGGCAAAAAAATAAGAGAGAAAAGCATTTTTTCTGCTGAAAGAGTCCTTCAGAATTAAAACCCCAGATGTCGAGAAAAAATGGAAATGACAGAGTAAATCAATGCTGCCATTTATCAAAGATGGATTTATGGCAACGTAGGTATTTAACTCTCTTTAAAGCTGTTTTATTCATGATTTTTCCCCCTGAAAGATTAAGACTGATGGACATGAGCCACTGCTTACAATGGCTGTTCTTTCTGTTCCTTTGCCCGCAATTTTACATCACATTTATTACCGGTGGAAGCATGAAACCTGCCAGTTTGAGTAAATTAAAACGGTTTCACAAAGACCTGTAACAGGCACACAAGGTTCTACAGGGTGGTAAAAAAAAGCTGCTTCAGTTGTTTTGCGGCAACCGAAATATTTTTAATTGGTAATTTTTCAAATCCCTCAGTTTGAGTAAAGCTCGACTCTTAAACCACTTTAAAAAGCTGCTTGAAACTGGGAGTAAGAGAGTGATGAACAAAGCAGAGATAAATGAAGAGATCCAATGTTGGACCTTCATGCAAATAATGACTTTAATGTGTAAACTGCGATACGTTATGCCTTATTTCCTGTGACATCTGTCTGCTGAGAGTCTGCTACTCTCAATATTTGAAGGAGAAAATTGCTTAAAATTGCATAAAATCATAAACTCATAAAATTCTAACATTTTCAAAGGGATGCACGATGAAATTGGAATCGGAATCGGTCGATGCTTAGATTTGCGCGATATCTAATGATTAATTTAAATCAAAGTGAAACATGATTTATGTAAGGTTTTATTGACGTTTAGAGGTAGAGAGTCTTCAAATTTTTGCTGTGTTTCTGCTTTTCAGAGTCGTACATTTTGATAAATATGGCCAATGATTCTTACTTATATCTTTGCCAAGATGAACTCCATCCTTTGACTTCATCTCACAGCTATAAAGAATGCAATGTGATGCAAAGAGCATGTGTGCACAAATACGGTAGCCTCTCAGAAGCAGCTTCCGCCAATTTAACCCCATTCAGAAACAACTGCTGCTTGAAAACACTCGTCTTTGTAAAAAAGAGAAACATCCGTTCGTTGTAACAATGTAGTGTATTTGCAGGTTATAATCACAATTTGTAAGTACAGTTAGTTATGGAAACTGGAGTTTTAAAGCCAAGCTACCGAAAAAAATGTAGCTAACTGAAGAAAATTTAGCAAAATGCATAAAATTCATAAAATTGTAACTTTTTATAGGGCTGCATGATGCAATCGGAATCGTATCGGAATCGGCCTGTGGTTAGATTTGCCCAAAAATTCCAGCTGAAATTTGATGATGCATTTTTATATTTGATATGTCTGAGTGGCACTTACGCTCTTAAGAGGAAACTTGTTCATGCAGATTCTGATATTCATGTTTCCTTACTCGAGATTTATCCTTCGTTATGAACAGAACCCTTTTATGTTGGCACTATTAGCGTCCAGCCAAGCTGCCTGGTCAGAGCTACAGGGCTGGCAAACAGGCCATAGCAGTGTCCAGTGATTAAAAACACCTGCTATCACTTCACCCGGTTACAAAACAATCCTGCTCTATCTCTGTCCATCTCTCTCTCCCTCCTACCACCTCTCCCTGTCCTTCTCACTCTTCCTCCTCTTGTCTTTATCTATCCATCTCTCCATGTTCTCGCTCTCTCTCTCTGTCTGTTTCTACATCTCTCCTTCTCTCTCCGTGAATTCCCCCCCTTCATTTTCCTCTCTCTCTTTATCTTTACATCCGCCCCATCTCTCTACACTGTATGCTCTCTTCTTCCCCATTTTAATCTCCCTTTCCACCCTCTATCCCGCTGCGTTTCTTTATCTCTTCTCTTCCCACTCCTACTCTCTCTCTCTCTCTGTCTCTGTCACACACACACACACACCTACACTTACAGATAAATGTAAACACAGTACAAACCCCAAGCGTAAAAGACATCACACATGCTAATATGCGAAGCGAGGCACGTGCACAGACGAGTGCAACTTCCCCTTCATCCAGAATCAATACAAGCATCTCTCTCTCTCTCTCTCTCTCTCTCTCTCCCTTTCCAGGAATCGACTCTTCAAGCTTTTCACTTTAAAGTTTGCTGCAGTTGACCACAAGGTGACACCAGACCCTCAGAAATATCCCCCGAGATTCATCTGGAGAAGCTTCAAATCTGCGTTAAAAATATGCTCTACATTAAGATGCTGAACGCACCACTGTGGGGCATCATGGGAGTTGACGCTCCGGCCTGCCTGCCGCTTTACTTTACAGGACAATTAGAAGAGAGGGAGAGAGGGAAGTAGAGAGGGAGGGAGAGAGAGAGAGAATAAGTGAAGTGAGTGAGGGAGAGTGACAGAAAAAAAAACACACCGACAAAGAGAGAGAGAGAGAGGGAGAGAGAGAGAGAGAGAGAGAGAGAGAGAGAGAGATATTAAGAAAAGTAGATCCAGGGACAGTGGATGGGGGATGAAGAAAAAGCAAGAGAGAGGAAGAAAGAGAAGGAAGGAGATAAGGAAAGCGGCAGAGAGGGTGGAAGAGAAGGAGTGAGAGACAGACAAAGTGACTGATAAAGACACAAAGAGAGCAAAAAGAGAGGGATAGACGGAGGAAGAGAGAAAGATTGAAAAATGTACTACAAGAGGAAGATTAAGAATATGGCGAGAGAGAGAGAGAGAGAGAGAGAACGAGAATAGGAAGAGAGAGAGAGAGAGAGAGAGAGAGAATAAGGAGAGAGAGATAGAATGGGAAGAGAAGGAGAACAGAGAGAGAGAGAGAGAGAGAGAATAAGGAGAGAGAGAATAAGGAGAGATAGAATGGGAAGAGAGGGAGAAGAGAGCGAGAGAGAGAGAGAGAGAGAGAATAAGGAGAGAGAGAATAAGGAGAGAAGGAGAGATAGAATGGGAAGAGAGAGAAAAGAGAGAGAGAGAGAGAGAGAGAGAATGTAGACATAAGCACATTGATAGAAAGGGTTAGATGGTGTAGGAGAGAAAGAATGAAAAGCATACAGGAAGAAGGAAGAAGATAGAGGGAGGTTAAAATGAGGAAGGACAGTCATCCGAGGAAAGGGATGAAAGAGAGAGGGACGGAAAGAGAAAGAAAGAATTTCCACCCCTTTTTTCCATCCATCTTCCTTTTGTCCCTTCTCTCTCTCTCTTTCTGTTGCAAACGGGAACACAAGGTGCAGATGGCAAACAGGCCACATTTCCAGCCATAAGCATCCGTAACGAGAGATGATGGGGTCACACTCCTCCCTCCCTCTCGCTCTCTCTCTCTCTCTCTCGCTCCGAGTTGGTTGTAGACCTGGACTCGTCGTATCCCCAACGACCGGGATAATGAAGACGTCAGCTGTTCCCTCCTGGCATTGCCCAACAGCGGACGTTGCCGGCTGTTAAAGGTGTGAGGTCACAGGCTGCCCAAGCGCTGCTCCATACGGATCTGGCAACCGCTCCTCCCTTCTTCCATTTCTTCTTCCATTCTTCCAGCTGAATACGTCCTTCTATCCACGTCACTCTACTTGGCAACTTCCCTAACAACACTCAACCCCAGATCAGATCAGAATGAATAGATGGAATGTCAAGGAGTGGCTGTCACCTGGCAACCCGCAGGTAAATGATTTGGTGATGACAGAATGGCAGGGAGGGCATTGCCCCGGCGACGGGAGGTTTCCTCGGTAACCGCGGGGACTCCACCTTTTCATTAAGGTAATGAACTCCGGGCCCCACTACGAGCAACCAGGAGGAGGCTGCAATCTCTTTGATTAGTGCAATTTACAAATTAGCTGCGAACCCCCCATTCCGGGGCCCGTTTTCCGACCCGGCACATTCGTCACAGGACGTTTCACTTACGAGATTACAAAACGAACGGAATATCGGCGGGGTTGAGGCCTGACGTGAGACGCCCGCACCAATCGGAATGGACAACGGGAGTCGCTAAAGATAAGAGCGGATTTGCGTGGAGCGACGTGAGGTTTCACGGCGAAAGCAAGTGGCAATTACTCTTTGCAGAAATTATATAAAAATATAAATATATACATATATTTTTCTCCGTACCCCGTCAAGATAACGTGTGTTTGAAGTTTGAATCAACCAGCCCGACTGCGTGGCAGCGGGATCAATAAAAAGAGGATGATACGGTGCGGGAAAATAATACTCATGTGGCTTTTTCAAAGCGCTGCCCGTCCTTCCCGTTTTATTTATTTATTTAAGGGTAAGCTTATTTATGCAAATTGATGTTTGCCTGGGCATACATGAGACAGTGGTCGATTAATATGGAAATATCCGGTCGGCGTTCTGATTTTTTTTTTTTTAATGGAAAGAGATGCAAACCTCGAAGTGAAGTGACAGGTCGATTATTAGAAAATCCTTTGAAAGTTATTTCCCTGCCGAGGGCAAATGTTGCTTATTTTTGTCGACCTGAGTCGTGACACGCCGCGTAAAGACGTCTGAGTTGCTAAGATGTTACGAGAGTCCCAAAGTGGTTGGTAATGAGAACTGGGAAGAAGGGACAATCTGGTTTTAGTTTTTTTACGCACCATAGGTTCATCTTGTGTAACAGCAGATTATAGAGCCAAGTTTAGGCAGTTTTGTACTGTGTTATACGATAAGGTACTTGACTATTTGGTTGAGTGAAAATGTTCAGGTACAGAGTAGTTCATGTAAAAATGTTCCTATAAAAGTAAGCACTTGACATGGTGGCAGTCGTATAGTTTGATGGCGTCACACAATTGAAAACAGAACACAACAGCAACAAAAATGTAACCATCAAGGGTATGGGTACTAAGCTACCCTACAGAACATTTTGCAATGGAAAAATCGACCTGATTTACCAGGTTTTGACTGAAATTTATTCCTAAGAACAAAAGACTCTTTTTAAAGGTCCCACATTATCAAAAATTCACTTTTTCTGTTCTTTGGACGTCCATTTGGGGCAGTACTGCCTCTACACACACTGCGAGTTTGATTTAAAAAATGGTGAATTGTGTTAGTATTGATTAACGAACGTCAGAAATCGTGTGCTTAAACGAGCCTTTTAGAGTTCTACTTCTACGTCACAGTAGGGGACATTTGAATAACTCCACCCTCCTATCTGAGAAGCTCCGCCCACCAGGTAGAACTGCTAGCGCTTTCTGATCCGCCATCTTTTCTCGCAAGCGCTAGCGTAGGAATCTGAATGAAGAAGTCTAGCGGCGGAGCGTTGTGTTGAACATGTGTGACTGTATGGATGGTCTGTTAGCAGCAGCCGTGTGGATTATTTTCACGTGAGTTAAACTCTAAGCCCCAGATCCGGAGTGAGGGACGTGTGTGTGGGCAGCAGCGGCTAATTTGCATTTAGGAATACTAATGAGAAACAGCCTGTTCTGAAAGGGACTGAAATAGAGGAGTAAAAAGCAGGTGAAAATGCCTCATCTGAGAGATATTTTCAGCAAACTACTTCAGAGACATGTTCAGTGGAGCTCATAGACCTGTCAGATTCGTCAGGGATCTGGTTAGGATTTGACGAGAAAAGCAGACGCGAGCAAACTTCCAGCGGCCGGGTTAGGCGGCTGTGGGAATGCTCTCCGATTCGGACGGGGATCTGATTAGGATATCAACCGAATGCCACACTTTCACAATTCGACAGTGATCTGGTTAGGATGTAACGAATTGCTACTCGTTAGCCCGTGTAGCGTGCTGGTTAGCCCAGACGCGGCTAAGAGCGCGAGTAGGCAGGAAAGCCACGCGAGTTGATATAAGAACTCTCTTACGCGAAGAGTAAGGATTACCACAATGATCCGCGTTCTAGCGACACACACTCTAACAAAGAGATGAACCCAATAACTGGAGTACTCACAGTTGATGCCGATGAGAATCGGAAGAGGGCCGGGTGGACTCTAATGGCAGAGCGACGCGCCGCGAGGAAGTGAAACCTTAAACACCCTTTGAACCGCGACCGGCCGCGTCCCATTCCAACTACCGGCCGCGGAGTGGAGTGTGCGTGACAAGACCTATTTTAACTTGTTGCAAAATGTTGTAATATGGGACCTTTAAGAATGGTTAGTCCTTAACCCTCATGAGGCTCATAAAATGTATGCTACCGTACCACAGTGTGAAAGCACCTTTACCGTTCCAGATGTTCTATGAACTGTCATAAACCTTGATAGATATATTTCACATTATGACACACATTGTGGTTTTCAGACATCAATCAGTCCATGTTTTCCTGTACAAACTGCAGTGTCTGGTGTCGAACTCCGCCAACCATTTCAAAACAGCAAAGTACACCATTGTTAGGAATCATATCACTTACTTATGGACATAAGTGAACCAAACTGCAATCTCTTGTCCTCTCTTCATGTGTGAGAGCAATAAAAAAAAATGTGACCAGAGGCTTCAAACACACTAGCCAATAGCCAGTTCCCATGAGCTCGCACAATCTGAGATGACAACAAATTGATTTATTCTGACTACTTCTGAGGCGGGATCCTCGGGAATTAAAATTTCACTCTCAGATTTAGCAGAACGTTGGAAGTTGGAGTTACAAAATGGGGGGGAAATGGTAAAAGTGAAGAAGAAAGTTGGTTTAAATCGATGTATCCCGTACGCGACTTAATCAGTGATGTGATTTTTGGGGGTATGATTTTCTTTAGTGGTCAGACTTGGCTCAGTTCCAGGGAAGGGAAATGTTAACGCTTCAGTATACCATGACAATTGGGACAATTTTATTCCAGCACAACTGTACCTCCCAGACTCTGGCTTTCATTTACCAATAAGCTTTTCTCAGTCTCAAGATCAAGTATTTGTACTCGGTCTTGTCTTGGATTCAGGATTTTATTTCGCCGAGACCACAACTCTGAGAATATTACTATTAAACTCTTTGAGAGTGACGCAGGCATTTTGTGTTGTTTATTAATTTGTGTTTTAATAACTCAGAATCCCTTTAACTTACAGAAACCACCCACATACTGTCAGAATCACAAGACTTTCAACTTATCGGACATTACATTCATTCCTCTGTACGTGAAATTATTTCTGAGTAATTCCGTTCATAAAAACTAAAGTAATTGCGTAAAAAGGCATTAATTACATTATTTGCGATGTAAACAAGTGTAAGTGCACACAACGCGCATATGGAACTTCATTATGCGCAAAAACAAAGTTCTTCCAGAAGGGCCAAAAGCAGCTCATTATTGAAGCCAAAATGATTCCAAATCGGTTACAAAATTACCCCAAACTGTTGTATTTCTTCATTTTTATTGATCAGAATTTTTTTCATTTTATAAAGTTAGCGAGTAATAAAGATTAAAAAATAAATATAGAACAATGCATTTTTGTTATCAAACAATTTTATTCCATATCCAGATGGATACCATAATGTATAAAGAAGTGTTTTCGTCTGGCATTAACCTTATCTTTTTTCACAGTACTAAGCCATAGAATGTCTCTGCATAATAAAAATGTCAAAGTCAAGTTGCAAAATCAGAAGAAAGGATAATTTAAAGAAAAATCCTTCACTCAATGCAACTCCAACAAACTCTGCTATACATTTCATAACGCCATATGCCAGCATGTTTCGTCTGTTTCGTCCTTGGTGGTGAAGATCACGATGCACGTTCTAACTAAACTTGGCCCTACACTGCAGGACACGTTCATTTATAGCCGAAGCTTTCGCAAAGGTCATTTAAAAGTGCTCCCTCATTAAGCTCTTTCACACAGTCTGAAATCTATTTTTCTAGGTTTCGCTCCCTTTATATAAACCGGGGCTTAGATTTGCACCAACCAGGCGTTAGCCAACTCTGCACTAACATCACAATAGCATTATTATTAATATGATCCATTTGCAAAATAGAATAGTGTAATTCTAAAGGGTGGGATAGAGGTGGGAGAGAGGGAGAGCTTTCTGGAAAAGAGGGCAAGGATCGCGGCAAATTAATTACAGATATTTTGCATCGTGCTACAAAACCATACGGTTGGTTAGAAGCGGTTCCGTTAGACGTAGGAGGAATAATTAATCATTAGTTTCACTTGTTTTGTGTTACAACAAAGGAGTGTGCCTCAACTAAGGACATGACTAAGCTCAGCATGGGGAATATGTATGACTTACGGTGTGAGAGTGTATGGCTCGGAATACGGTGTCTCAGACTGTGTGCTTAGTAAGTGCTTTTTTGGGACGAATCATCAAGAGAGCCCTAAAAAAAGGTAGTAAAATTTGCTCGGGTTTCGTCGGGTCGCGTGGCGTCGCCCTCCCCGCCCTCTCCGCTTTCCCCCGGCAAGGTCGTCAGACCACCAGAGTCAGCACTGTGTTGTTTTTCCTCTCTGTGCGCCCGACATAGCGGGTGAGGTGTCCAAAATCAAACACCACCAACCAAGCTCATGTTTGTTTGCACACAAACACACACAGACACAAATACCAGAGGACATGCTCTCATTTAAAGAATCGTAAGGGAAGCATTTTATTTTCTGTTTGCAAGCTTTTTTCCAATTTCTGACCCTAGAAGGAACAAGTAGAAAGGTTTTCACGTCCATTGATGATGGCTGTATTGATGAGATGAGGTGAGGTTTGTTATCGTTCATTAGTTTGCCACATTTACGTTTTGTTTCAACACCTCATGAGAAATAAACAGCGAGTCACGTCACCATGTGCGATGGGACGGGGATCTGAGTATTAAAAGAAATTTATATGAACAAAAAAGGTAAAGATATAAACAAATTTCAGGACCACAGACAGCACACACACACTCGTCGGTTTAGAGACAAAACTAGGGAGACACAAGTGAAGCTCAAACTACACAATTTTAAAGCTGTTTTTGAGTCAGCAACGACCAAACCCAATGGCATGTTTGAATGGCGATCAGCAATTGCTCATTGTAAACACTACAAAGATTTGATCAAAGAAGCTTGATGACTAGTCGTTGACTCAGACTCGATATCTAGCCCGAAAGTGGCATTGTTATTCATTGTTCTAATCATTGTGCAAACAAGCGTCTCTGCTTGTTTTTGTTGAAATGTGTTAAGGTCACATCATTTCCTTTGTCAATTCCTCCTAACGTTTTGTGACAGAATGTTGTTTTGTAGATCAGACGGAACGGTCTGATGTCGTCATCGCCACTCTAGTCTCATTATTTCACAACTGTCTGACTTGTGATTGGGAGTCTTGGAGTTTTATAGCGTGAACAGTACAGCGAACTGTAAACTTTCAGAATCGTGTAGTGTGAACAAGGAATAAAGGACAAAAAAAATTTAAATATGGCGGTCACTAGTGGTCACTCAGAGAATAGCAGGCTACACCTAGAATCAGTTGTTAATGAATGATCTGAAACTCAAGTACTTAAACCTACACCACGTAAGATTTGCTCGCAGGGTCCTCCTACAGACGAGCAACAGTATTGCCTGTAACAACTGTCCTAAAATGTTTTTTTTTTAACCAAACGTATAAAGGTTTAGGATTTTACACTACATCAAAGTCTGCAGGAAGCAATAGAACATCTTCAGTGTGAGTTTGTAAAGGAAATAAAGCCACTTTTGACAAAATTAAGCTAAAATCATACAAATGTCATTAACAAAAATGTATTTGACTATAAATTACGTTATTTATATATATATAACTGCTGTCAAGTAGAGAATTAAAACTGCAAAGTATAGGAAAAAATACTTACAGAAAGGTATGCTCTTAGTCAAAGAAACGTAAAACATCAGACAGGAAAAATGAGATCAGATCTATCCCAGTCTGGAAGAGAGAGGATTTGGCCACCGACGAGGATGAAGCAGGAGGGACAAACATTCCCGAAAACCTCTCCCTCGAGACACCTTGTAGTTGAATACCAGCACATCGCCTGCGGAAAGAGACGGGGTTTTTTTGTAATCGGGTCAGTGATGGAGGACTGTCAAAAGATGAACTGGGGCTGAACTCTGGGAAAGCTTCTTTGACATTTAGAGACACAAAGTGAGAGCTGTCAGATGAAGACTGGACCGGTGTGCTCTTTAAGACCTTTAGCTTTCCATCACCGGAAACGTACTCAACCATAAACACGGATGCTAAAGACCCCCTGGGATACAGTAAGGAAAGGAAAAAAAAGTTAAGTTCCGAAAAAGTTTGCATGGAGCGTCAACCAATTTATCCACTTTATCTGAAGAATGACAACTGGCGCTATCCTCAAAATGGGGGTCAGCGTGCAGCCAATGGCTGTCTTCGAGGGTGGACAGTGATTGACTGCATTATTTCTCGGCCGAGAATTGTAACGTCCCATTGAACTGGCGTCGGCCGCTGTCATTTCGCAAGTTCTCCACAGGTCAAAGAGAACAGGTTAACGGCAGCCGTGTGGGAGTGAGGGTTCTAAATTGGATGACAGCACTGAGGTTAGTGTTTATACCAAAAAGTGGGAGTTTTTTCCATTCCCATGACCTGGCTGACTTAATTTGGGCATAGCGGTCTCTTGGTGCGCAACAAGAGTTGCACAGGTGCAAGTAAATAAATTGCATTTGGATTGTGTGGAGATATGACACGTCTATGTATAAGTCTGTATATACAGTTATGGTCAAGATTACAGTATTAGCCCCCCTTGGGAAATCAGATAAACCTTGGTTTATTCGTAGGAAATAACATTAGCAAAAGTGTTTATAGTTTATTTGATTTCAAAAGAACAAAGATAAAATATCCAAAGAGTTTGATTAGAGGGATTTTGTCCAATTTTGCCATTGGACGCGCCAATTTCAGAGACAGTCTCCCTGGAGCAACTTGTGGGGTAGGGACCTTGCTCAGGAACCCAATGATGGTAGTACTGGAGATAGGATTTGAACCCACGTCCTCTTGGTCCACAGATGAGCATCCTAACCACTAGACCATTACCTCCCTGATCGAAAGAGGGAGAGTAACAGGGCGATAGGAAGAGAGATGTGTTGAGAGATGTCAATCATGTGAAAAAGACAGTAAGGCAGTCTGTGTCGGGGATATTAATGAAAAATGTGAACATTTCAGCATTTTTTGCATATTTTTAGATAAAAATGGCATGATCAAAATGTTCTGCCTTAGTATCTAATGTTGAAGTCAATAATTGCCATCATGACAATAAATCAGCGCTTATTTGAATGCCTATATAAAGACCCAAATGCTATATATATACAGTGTATATAAATATATATATATATATATATATATATATATATATATATCACAGACATCATGAAGACTGACGCAAAGGCTTGTGGCCATTCTCGTTTTCTGAGAAGTCGCCTCTTTCGGCAGCTGTGATGCGTTTGTAACAGCGTTATAAAGCTCCGTCGCACGGTGACTCAGACCTGACTCGGCGGAGCGAGCATCCTCGGGCGACTCGGCAGCCGCTTGCACCAGATAAGGGTCATCTGTCCGGCTTCCACGTGACCAAGGAACCAGCTTGGAGCAAGGGAGGGAGGGAGGGAGGAAGCAAAGAAGATGCAGATCTGTCAACTCAAGAGCCTTTTAAAGCCTGGCTGCCTTAAATATATTCAGTAGATCCCGAATTCCGCAAGCTCCCCGGAGCCTCCCTCGGCTCCTCTAGCCTCCCTGGCATCCTCGAGCGAAGGGGTTAGAGCTGGCGTTCCATGTCACTTTAATAAAGCGCTAGCAGCAGCCTCTGCGGGAGGCTGGCGCGTCCGTTGTCGGTTTCGGTTAGCATAAGGTCCTAGACGCGAGCTTCGTCTCCATTAAGAGAAGAAAGAAATGGAATTAAGAAAGCGCCGGACGGCCAATTAGATCGCTTGGGAAAGTGGCAGGGCGGCAGTCAAAGAGGACAATTTCGATTTTTGCGGGGAGAGAGTAGCATTACCGAATTAGGCTCTTTGGAAGGTGTTTTTTCACATAAACAAGTGCAGTCCGCACTATTAAGATGGGGCCTCGTTCACCAAGCATGCACCAGTTTTCACAAAGATTCTGACATACACCAATGTTTACTTATTTAAAGGTGCCTTCATACCTGTATTTGGTTCTGATTCAGGAAGTGAAATGGTACAAAGAGTAACAATGGCAGTTGGTGGCCTTAACGGTAGGGAGTTCGCCCCCTGGTCGCAGGTTCGAATCCAGGGCTGGTAAAGTTAACACTGAGGTACTCATGAGCAAGGTCCCGTCCCCAAGCACTGCTCCCCAGGCGCTTGTTAGCTGCTCATTGCTTCTTCACGGATGGGTCAAATCCAGTGATCACGTTTGGTTGTGTTCAGAATGACAAATAATCCCTCACTCAATGTTTCAAATGACGTTGTTTTGATTCGTGTTGCCATGTCAGCCGAAACCGAGCAAAGTCTGACATGCCCTCAAGCATTTGCAAACAGTTTTGTGATTGGTCAGAATTTTGCCAGAAAATTTCAGGGTTTTTTTAAAATACAAAATAGAGCAACAACACCTGCTAACAGTACTGTCATTTACTGTTATTCTGTGAAAGAGTGATTATTTGTCATTGTGAACAAACCACACCACAGTGTTTGCAACGTGATCAGAAGGTCACAGGTTCGAATCCAGGAGGTACTCTTGAGCAAGGTACCGTCCCAAAGCACTGCTCCCTGGGCGCTGCCCTTGTTAGCTGCCCACTGCTCCTTCACGGAAGGGTCAAATGCAGAGGTCACATTTTGTTTGTGGTGCACTTTGTGCATAGTTTCCTTTGCCAAATCGCCAATTTTAGACGGATCGCTACGCTTTCCGGCCTATACCAAGGTGCACCCCATTACTACTACTCTTGAAAATTTCAGCTTTCTTCTGAAACAGAGCAATTACAATCAGGTTCCATAGCACTTTGTGCTTGGACCCCCTAAGAAACAGGATTTACAATACAAAAATATCTTCTGAAAGTTCTGTTCATTTATACAGTCACTATTTGATTCTTGCCAGCAATGCAATTACCATGATTTACTGCATCAATATGCATATTTTTGGAGATCCACTAATATCTATTACACTATTGGAAAATCTTAGCTTTCTTAAGAACAAATTTAAGAAAAAACTTGGGTTAATGAGGCCTAAGTCAGCATTATCGAGCCCCGTCTCGCATCTCCAGTCATGATGACAAGGGCAGGACTTCTTCTCCTTCTTTTCCTCGCTCCCTGCAAGACCAAACTGGATTTTCTCCTTTATCCTTTTTTTGCTGCAATGCCGAACCTTCGTTCACAGTTGAGGCGTACGAAACTCACGTGCCTATAGAGTCAAACCTGATCTTGCAGCCCAGTTTCCAAGCCTGTGAGACACACATTTGCAGCCCTAAGCATATCCTCTCTCTCTCTCTCTCTCTCTCTCTCTCTCGCTTGTTCTCTCTCTTTCTCTCGCTCCCGTTTTAACATACACTCACACACACCTAAGGCTCTCCTGTCTGCAGTATGTCTCAGCACATGTGCCCTTATTCCGTGTCGGAAGGCGAAGGCCAGAGCTATGCGGCATCGTTACGCAATGACACCTGGGAAAACGGAGCAATCCATTTTTCATGGCGGTGGGGGCATGAGAGGAGAGGCGGATGGCAGGTGGCAGGGTGGAGGAGGTTGTGATGGTGTCTTGGTAATTAATCGAAATGAATCGAAACCGACATTCAAAACCTCTAACTGACGTTATTTTACACATGTTGGTTCTGTTGATTATTTGTTAAAATTCTGTTAATACTTTCTCAAGTGTGTGTTCACGTTCTGCCCCCTCTGTCCAGATTGTCGTGTTTCCTTAGGTTATTTGAAAATGACAATAATCAGTCCTTAATCGTAACCAAGGTAAGATATTTCATTAATTGTAATATTAATTTGAGATCATATTGTCCAGCCCTAATCTGTGAGATTTACACTCAACTCCAAGGTTTCCGAGCTCGAAATAGCTTCTGAACTCCATTTTGGGCAACTGTTTTCTAGCAGGACAACCTCGTATGCGCCCTCTTAGTTGTCCTTGCTGGCAAGACAGTTTAATGAGATGTAATATAGCAGCAAAGAGCTTTCTTTGCCTCATGAGACCTGGAGGTGTTCCCGAGCTTGTACGTCGACGGAAATGATTTAGAGAAAATTGTAAAAATGGAGGTTTTACTAGAAAATGGAATACACAAGAAGACAAGTTTACACCTAAACATCTTTTAAGGTGTGTGAAGAAAATGTGCACCAATGCAGTGTTTTTTTTTTTTTTTTTTTTTAATTTAGTTTAAGAAAGTTAAATAGTTTTCAATCACTGGATTTTAGAACATGCTGGTGTCAGGTAGATAACCACCAGAAGAGACTGATCAGGTAGATGGAAAACCTCCAGGACACCGGACCTCCAGGACCGAAGTTGCCAACTCCTGCTTTAAAGGGATCATCTGTAACTTCACCTGTTCATCCTCTTCTTTTACATCAACTTGTATGACTAAAGCTGTCAGTTTAATCCTCGCTCCCGCATCCCGTTTCATCGTTCCTGCACCTACGCTTGCTGACATTACAAGTAATTTAACTGTTAATCCCCAACAAGTATGAACTATTAAATGTAAACTAGTAACATTTTATGTTCAGGCAAAATTTTTCTTTAAAAAACTACTGTTAAGGAATCATTTTACTAAAATACTTAAATGTGAGAATTTTATTTCCCACAAGGCCGTGTTCACTATTTTAATACTGGTGCGGCGGGACCATGCTGTTAAAGTGATCTTTAAAAGGTCAGCAGCAGTTGGGCTACTTAGCGGCACCTTTTTTGTCACTTCGAATAACGTCGCGCGCCGAGCAAAATCGCTCTTCTGAACTTCGGTGCTTTTTGCAAAATTTCAGAACCGACTTGCCAGGATGGGATAATTGGAGTAGTGCTGTTTTTTTCCGCCCCCGACGATCCTCAGTAAGCCATTTTGGTCTGACCTGAATAAATCTGGTTGGGATCAAAGTAGCCCGAGCTTCAACTGCACAGCCGCTACAATGGAATCGCGGCCGAGGCCCCGAACAATGGAGCGGCTCCTTTCATCTATATATAGTTAGCCAATTTCCCGTACGATTTTCAGGCTCCCGAGGAGTAAAAGTTTGTCACAGGTTTTTCTCTCTCCAAAAAAAATTAAAAAATAAATAAATCAAGACAGAGCGAGGGGTGAGACGCCGGGATAGATGAGCGGACCTTTCGCTGAGAGACCGCGCTGTTTTGGCATGTTGATGGAGCACAGGAGAGGAGAGAGGTCGCAGAACAAATGTGCCATCTGCAAAGCTGTAATTGAGAAAGAGAGAGAGCGAGGGAGAGAGTTGTGATTATGAGGAAGGTTGGATGTAAGGAATGTAACATTATTATTATGCCACATCTGAGCTCAGAAAGGTCAAGGGTTAAATTGTTATCACTTTCCTTCCTGGTCTCTTTTAAATTTTGGAAGTTTTCTGAAAGTCCAAATGTGAATAATTACATTAATTAAGACTGGTTCTTACTTCAGAACTCTTCATCCTTATTTTTTAATCCCAATTCTCAGTCGGACTGAGTCGGTCCTAGTCTGCAGATTTGGAAGAGAAAATTGGCCCAGAAAGTGATGGAGTGTAAAAGGGATACAAGCTCTAGTTTTGACCTCAAAAGTTATACTTTACTGTCTGCATTGACATTAGGGGGAATTCCCAGTCGAGGATTAAGCCTAGTCCAAGAGTCTGCAAACTGTGGCTCTTAATCCCTCTTAATTTGGAGGTCAAGGTGATCTTGAACTTAAAATGAACTTAGTCCAAGACTAGGCTTAATCCATGAGCAAGAAATCAGCCCTAGATGTTGAACTAACGCTAATATGGGGAAGTTTGGTAGCGTAGCGGTTAGGGAGGGTCACTTGTTTACTCATGTGCAGCATACTGTCCCCAAGCACTGCTGCCCGGGGTTCTGCCCACTGCACCTTCCCAGATGGGTCACATTTGGTTCTGGTGTACTGTGTCCCGTGCTGTGCTCACAAGGTTAGTCTCTCTGGAGTCTTCTGCATTTCCCCGTTCGGTATAGGCTCCCGGTTGGGATTCAGTGATCCCAATGTATGAATGGACACTTATCGTCCCAAGTGGATGCTGTACGTAAAAGTACAGATGTCTCATAACAAAAATGTACTACAGCTTTGTCAAACATTTTTTACAAACGCGCTTGTGTTTTAAGGGGTTAAACTGCTGCATCAACATTTTCTGCGAGGTAATTTCAGTTTAATTTGCCAGCCTTGATCGGAATGCCGGTTCAAAAAAAAAAATATATATATATATATGAGAAAGCGAGTTGAAATAAAAGCAATCCTCGGCCGTGACATTTAGAAAAGACACAAGGCGAGGAATGCTAAAAGTCCCTGCGTTGCTATTACTATCATTCATCAGAGAGACAGATAATCATTCGCTGCTCAAACTCTATGGCAGGTCCTCGCTGCCACAAAAACGGCTCAATATTGAAAAAGCTCTTAAGTAATCTTGCTATGAACCTCTCCACCTCTCGCCCACAGCTGGCCTGCTTAAGACAGCCCAGGGAAGGAGAAAAGGGGGCACAGAAGGAGGAAGAGGAGGAGGAGGGCAGGAGTGTAACTCAGCGGTACTCTAATTATTGCTGGGTGATATGACCTCAAATCAATATCACGATTAACTCCATATATCACAATTACAATTAATTAACCATTATTTTGTTTTGGGCATTGTATTCCACTGACAAGGTGTGTTATGTAAATAGGCTCAACTATTAAAGCGAACAGACTTTTTACTAAGGAATATTTATGAGCTTAAATTAACAGAAGGAAATAATTGGTGACTGGATGAGGCAGAGTCATGTGACAACACACATAAGGGCACTAAGTGCTAAGCGCCTTCAGTGGAAGAGGGAGACGTTGTTTTGTTTTGAAGTTGAAATCCGTTGAAAAACAGTGCTGCACTGATCAATGTCACTTGTCTCTTGCTAGCCAAGCAAAATTGAGGAAGGGGAGGGGCATACACTGTCAAGAACTCACTACAAATGGCGGCGTATCTGGAGCAGCTGGAGAAGATTTCATGCACCTGAGCTCGTCTCGAAGACGTGAGAATCTACTTCAAACGCTGACGCTAATGCTAAGACACGATTGCTCTCCATCTTGTCGGCTAAACCAGCGGTCTCAAAGAAACCCGTTGACATAGGAACAAACACGGAAGTGCCCGATGGCACTTTCTGTAACTTAGCAACGACGAACTCTGAGAGAAAGTGCAGAGAAAGCGCTCTGGAAGAGAGGTTTTGAGCGCTCTCAGCACCAAAAACACGTTCGGTGGACACAGGCCCTAAAGTATTGAGATTTTCAAAAATATCGGACATAAGTGACGTGAGAAATATTACGCTGTTTTGATTCATTTTAATTTAATTGGCCAATTCTAATTCTAACTTCCTTCCCTTCTGGGAGGTACCGAAAGACGAGCAGATGGGAAGACGAGCGCTGAGCTAAAAGCCATCTCTCATGGCTATGCGCAGATGCAGAGAGACTACATCCAACAGGGAGGGTGGGGGCTCAGCGTAATTGGGTGACTCTGATGATGGAGGTGAGCATTATTCATGGAGGAGAGGGACGGAAGATCATTCAGCCAAATTGGGAGCTTAAGTGCGCCTTGTGTTCTTACAGATTCAGGCAATTTTGGATTTTTTGGAAGTGTGGATTTAAAAAGGAAATGCATGTAAATGGTGAACTGCTTTCTATACTCTGTTATGGTCAAAAATACTGTTATGATGTTCCGTTTTCTAAATCGATACAGTTTACTGACCATCAATCTTCCTAATTGACAGGGGAGTGAATAAGGATGCTCATTATAATGGAATTAATCAGTGAATACCAAACTATCAACAAAAAAATCCTTAACAAGTTTGTTAACAAGCAGTTGGTGGCATAAGGTAGTCATGAAAAAGGTACCGTCCCCAAGCATTGCTCCCCAGGGGCTGCCCATATCAGCTGCCCACTGCTCCTACACGGATGGGTCAAATGCAGAGGTGACATTTGGTTATGGTGCACTGTGTGCTGTGCTGTGGTGTGTTTACAATGACAAATATTTGCTCACTTTCACTTTCATTTTTTTTTGTCTTCAATATGTCTTGCAACAATAAAAATACAGTACTGTGCAAAAGTTTTAGGCAGGTGTGAAAAAATGCTGTAAACAAAGAATGCTTTCAGAAATATAAATAATGATTGTTTATTTTTATCAATTTACAAAATGCAAAGTGAGCGAATAAAAGAAAAATCTAAATCAAATCAATATTTGGTGTTACTACCTTTTGCCTTCAAACCAGCATCAATTCTTATAGGTACACTTGCACAAAGTCAGGGGTTTTGTAGGATTATAGTCATTACATTATTTTGTAGTCATGATATTATTTTGTAGGATTATAGGATTATAGATCTGTGGTTAGTTCTCCAAGATGTTTGGAACAATCTACCAGCCGAGTTCCTTCAAAGTGCAAGTGAACCTAGAAGAACTGATGCTGTTTTGAAGGCAAAGGGTGGTCACACCAAATATTGATTTGATTTAGATTTCTCTTTTGTTCATTCACTGCATTTTGTTGATTGATGAAAATAAATGATTAACACTTCCATTTTTGAAAGCATTCTTTGTTTACAGCATTTTTTCACACCTGCCTAAAGCTTTTGCACAGTACTGCACATTTAGAAAAAAAAAATCTTATAATGAACAATGCTGAATTTGTAAAGAATAAATCATTCTAGCACCAGAGCACCATTTCAGTTTATCCCAAAAATTCTGCTTTAATTACATTACATCAAACAGGCTTCTCTCATAAATTAGTAATGAAAAGGTAAACAAAAAATGTGAATTTTTCACGATGCTAAAAGAATAAACTGTCCATTCGTAATTGAAACCCAATATTGCAGTTTTCAGCAGATGGTTATGAAAAATTCCACGATACACTGTAGACCGTCCATGTCCACATCTGTGCAAAGCTTGCAAGACCATGTCTGTACAAACATCCCCTCCTGTCGCTGAGCTACATCGTCTAAGGTGGGTATTTTCAGCACTTTGCAGCCACCTGCTGCGCTGTCAACTGTTTAAATTGTTCAGAAGGACGGTCATTTTATTCCCGGTGGGCCAAATCCTTTTTGAGACGCTAAAATGACAGGGCTGAGAAAAAAGCTCACACATCACACAAGCGAGCTTTCACCAGCCAAAAACCAGTATGGCAGACAGAAGGCTATGTCAATAGTGATTAACTGGCACTTATCTTTCTGACACCAGATCATAAAAATAGAAACTTTTCAGTCCTTACAAAGAACAACATCCTTCCGCTCTGTAGCTCTCCGGCACAAAACCGTCTCTTTGTTTACATTCAACTCACAGTCTATCAGAAATTTCGGTTCGATGACCCACCTGCACATGGGCTACAATCTATGATCGAGAATATTTGAAATGTTCATCCCTACGTCTAGTGGTGACACAAGTTAGCCAACCATGGCTAAATCTTACCTGTTCAGAAGAAAATTAGCCACTTCAGTGTCTGTCTTCAATTTCTTCTCTGCTTTCAGCCATCTCCACCTTTCACACTCATCTCCTATGCTGATCCTCGTTCTGTTTCTGCTTTGGTCAAGACATTTTTGAGAGTCATATTGGTTTTAGTAACGTCAGACATTTGTAATCCAGAATGCTTGTAGCTGCAGCTCAGTGGTAAATGGCAACCTGGATGCTGAAATGCTGATGACTTCGTGTTTGGGATACAAATGATAAATTAAAATGTGAATATTCTGGCTGTATTAATTTTGTCAGTGAGATCAGTATTTAAAATGAATTAGATTCAGAAATTAGAATTAATTAGGCTCATTTTAGGATTACTTGCCCTAAAGTTTGTACATTTAGCACCTTTAAATTACATTTATCTGCAACTAAATGCAGACATAGTTACGTCACACTTGCAAACAGAGCCTGGATTGTGCTGTTGTGTGTCGCTGCATCTCATTCATTCAAAATCCGACACTCATTCATAATAATTGCTCTGAATTTCGCTGTTTTGCCAGCTGTGGTAATTTTGCTCATCTTGATGTTTTGTACAAATGTCACACTCCACTTCCAAATATGAGTTGTTTTGTTTTATGCACTGGTTTTGACATATTCTGTGAATGTTTCACCAACATTCATCACCCCATTACATGTAGTTCAGTCATTTTCCTAACAAGAAATCAACAAACAAACACACGTCACCAACCTCACGCTAATAGTGAGTCGTCAAGCGTGAAGTAGCGGTGCGCGCCAACTTAAAGCGGGATCAAAAACGGCGTCTGTTTTTGTATGTGTAAATCCCACCTTTTCACCTGCACCGGCTTAAAATGAAAGAGGAAAAAAAAACCCCAGCTTATACCAAGGCCACAGTGGAACCCGTTTCGCCTCGGCTGATCTCTTGCCCCTCGTTGTCTCATTCTCTTCTACGCCAAACTCGTTTCCCTCCTCTCAGTGGCAGGGAAAACACTCGAGTGGCCCACTTGTCTGTCTTAAGTGTGTTCCGCCGCCTAATTGGCCAATTTGCTCGCACAATTCCCCCCTCCACCTCCCGCTCTCTGGCGGAAGATGAAGTTTAATGGTGGATGTCACACCTAATAGTCCTCTTATGCAGAATATATAAATAATGAGATGGATAGGCTAAGTACGAGAGAAAGAAAAAGAGAGAAGGAAGGAGGGAGGGGGGAAAGGAGGAGCACACTAAAAGTTTGGGACATTTTGGATTTTGCACTTTGGACATTGCCCCTCTGGAGATTTTCCAAATGATGTTCCCAGCATTGTTATTCCTCTTTCCCCTGACCGCTGTGGCTTTTTCGGCAAACCCCCGATGATTGATTTTTGGCAGACGTCATGGTTTACTAAATATGTTGTCTCATACTTCACCCTCCTCCCTCGATCGTCATCAATCTAGGAAGGGCCGAGCTGTTAGTTGTAAATCCTTATGACGATGTGTAACCTTCAAGGATCTCCCAGGGTGTTTGATGGTGAAGCATCAATTTGGCCTCCACTTAGCTTGGTTTTTGCTTAGCAGTCCACAGAGGCGTTATACAGTTCATTTCTTTTGTTTTAGCCATTTACTCTGTGGATGCAAGTTTGCATACAAATGTCGTTGGGGTCGGTTAAGGCTTGAAGACTCAGCAGAGCAGTGGATTGTGGTGCTCAGGAAAAAAAAAACAATATTTGGGTCCATTTCTCTTTATACATTTTAACTGACAAATTTCAAATCACCAGAAATATGTAATTATAAAGGGATGCACATATTAAGATTTGCATAAAGCCAGTTTTTAAATGATCGATTTAACTAAATTGTAATTAATCTGGAGTCTCAGAAAAACAGTTTTCATGAATCAAAATGAATGAAAACTTTAGAAAATTTGCAATTGTAACACATTATGTAGTTTTATTTCTGCAAATTTAATAGTGCTTTAATCTATATTATTAAACTTAATTTAAGTTGATTAACGTTTTGTGTTTCCCAAAAGCATAGATGCTACCTACATTAAGTGAAACTGAGTGATTATTTGTCACTGTGAACACAGCACACAGTGCACCACAACGAAATGTGACAACTGCATTTAACCCATCCATGAAGTAGCAGTGGGCAGCTAACAAACGCCCGGGGAGCAGTGCTTGGGGACGGTACCTTGCTCATGAGTACGTCAGTGGTAACTTCACCAGCCTTGGCTTTGAACCTGACACATTCTGATCAAGGGGCGAACACCCTACCATTACGCCACCAACTGCCAACTGCTAATTTTTACATTAGCAACTAACATAGTGTACGTTAGCAACTAACATAGTGTACGTTAGCAACTAACATAGTGTACATTAGCAACTAACAATTTACATTAGCAACTAACATAGTGTACGTTCGCAACTAACATAGTGTACATTAGCAACTAACATAGTGTACGTTAGCAACTGACATAGTATACGTTAGCAACTAACATAGTGTACATTAGCAACTAACATAGTGTACATTAGCAACTAACATAGTGTACATTAGCAGCTAACATAGTCTACGGTAGCAACTAACATAGTATACGTTAGCAACTAACAAAGTGTACATTAGCAACTAACATAGTGTTGCTAACATAGTTAGCAATATGCTAGCAACTTTGCTTTTAGGACACGCACCCGGGATTTATAAAAACATAAAAATGGAGTATAATTTTATGAATATTAAAACATGTATTTGTACTAAAATTTATTTCATGTTTAATATAGAATACTTTTAATATTTTTTTCAGTTTAGCTTCAGTCTCCTGGATCCTGCATAATGTCCACATTTTTGCCAAGTAATCTGCATTTTTACAGGTTGTGGCCGTGTTTGGTCCCAAATTGGAATGAAAATGAGGAGCAAATTGTCATTCCAAAAATGTTGATACAGGCAGCGTAAAGCATCAGACGCCGCCGTGTCAGTCTCTTTTGAAGAGAGGTATAATTTTGTCAGTTTTCGGCCGTGACATTTAATCGCGGCAATTAAAGTAAATGACCGTAATCACGGAGGCCTGCCTTCTTGGAAAGCATTCCTTTGAATGTACGCTTGTGATAGCTTTGATAGCTGAATACAGAATGATGAAGCATTTAATAGCATGTTTAATAGCCAGGCTTCGGGGTGATGTCACCGCGGTCTTGTCACGTCTCACTTTTATGTATGTATTAGGTGAGCCGATTGCTCTGCACCCCTTTTTTACCTCTCCCCATCCTTTTATTCCTTATTAGATTCACCAAGGCGCAATCGCAGCTGTCCTGGTTGAACATCTTGAGTGAGCTATAAAGTCTCCGAAATATTATTCATTCTGACATCTTATATGTCTGCTCCAGGTAGCATGGGGCGGTTTAACTGTATACAGTATCCAGTAAAAGGGCCTTAGTGTAGCTTTTATGTAAGAGTCTAATATAGGAAGGCTCTAATGCAATATAAGCATCATTACTTTTACAAGACTATGTTAGCAGAAAGAGAGAGCTGTGCAGTTATAGTTTTTCATCAGCTGCTTTGTTAAGATGCGCAGATGGGGCCCGCAGAGGCCATTAAACACAAGCAGAACGGCACTATCAGTAACTCTTTTTAACCGTGCGAGCGTAAGTTGGAAAGGTATTTAACTAGAGGTGTAATGATACATCGCTCTACATCGATACATTGCTTTAATGATCAACGAGACTATATACTGTATATTGATCCAAAATATTCCTTGTGGAAAAACAACAAAATAAAGCATTCATGTCTAGCATTCACTGTTCCAATAATATAAGATAATAAATAAAGGGATAGAAGATTTTTTAGAAATGCTGAAGCTGCGAAAAGGGGCGGGTTTTAGCATTTGGGGGTGGGGTATTGGCAGTTTCTGCCTGTGAATCCTATTGGCCAATGTCTCCTGGATTTGTGATTGACTGCATGCTACCTACAGTTTCTACAGAAAAATCAAAGATGAAGGAGTTATAATTATAGTTTATCGACCTTATAATTATAATTTAATAGTTAGATCTTACACGTTTAATAAGCACGCAATCAATGGCTCCTCTTGCCCACTTGTCTGTCCACAATATAAAATATAAAGTTTGCTATATAATACTTTGGTTTAAAATAAAAGCATTTACTATGTTAAACTTTGGCTAAATTTATTATATTGGTGTCATTTTATGCAATATAAGGCCGAATTTATCATTTATACAGTGATTTAGAGGAAATTTCAAGGTATTGAGATATATATCATGTATCGTGATATAGCTTAAAAATATTGTGATATTATTTTTATGCCATATCGCCCAGCCCTAGTTTCAAACATTTATCATCACTTCTATGCTTAATTTTTTCAATTATAAAATACAATCCTGACAACTTTGGGCAAAGTTAGTCTCAGCCTTTCCGTCTCCTCACGACCGTCAGAGGCCGTCTGCTTCTGTTGTGTCAGACCTGATGGATTGGCTAACCCCAGCTGACTTTAGCGATCAGAGTGCAGTCAAGACTCTCCGTCACAAAGTCACCGTCCCTCCACCCCTCCTTTCTGCCAGCTGACACGTGGGTATCGGGGTCTCTGGAGGAAAAAAAAAAACCTCGCCCGGCGTCCTCGTCATCAAACACGGCACGTAGGCTGTCCGACAACGCCTCTCCTGGGAGAGGCTGAGCAAGCTGAAAAATCGCCATTCAGCGCAGCGATGTGGACGCTAAGCCTCCTATCCTTCATGGAACTTTGAAATTCATGTCTGACAGCGCAAAATCCTGCACTGGAATAACATTTCCTCTCAGTATTAGGGGAATACAAAATCATATATGCCACAGCAAGATGGAGATATGTTGTAGTTTTATTAGATTAACCTTACGTTGGCCTTGCACGCAAAATTAATTTACTGACCAGGGGTGCGTTTCCCAAAAGTATAGTTGCTAACGTATTGCTAACTACGTTAGCAACACACATGTTATTTGCTAATGTACACTATGTTGGTTGCTAACGTAGTTAGTAACTATGCTTTTGGGAACCGTACCCCAGGTAAGTTGAGGTCCTAACTCTCTGAAATTATAACATGTTTTCACTGGTAATGTTAGAGAGAAGCTAACTAAAATGAGCAATGCTACTAGCCTTGCTACTTTTTCCTCAGTAGCTTATCAGTAGTGAATATCCTACAGAATAAATTTTATTAAAGTATTACTAGGTAAAATAGCATCAATGTAGTTAGCTACTTTTCCTATTTAACCTGTAGTGGACGTTTTAAATTGATTTCTGATAAGACAAAACTCTGCACTGGAAAAACGCTTCATCGTGGTTTTACGTGGACAAAAAAAATCTAATGTGTCACATTAAGATATGTTGTATTTTTATAAAATTAATCTCTTGCTATCGCAAATGTTGGCCATTTTCCTAAATGAACGCACTGGCCTTTGACGTCCTAACTCTCTGAAGTTAAAACATGTTTTCATTGGTAAGGTTAGAGAGAAGCTAACTAAAATTAGCAACGCTACTAGCCTAGCTACTTTTTTCAATAGTTTATCGGTAATTAATTTTTTTTACAGCACATAAATTAAGCATTACTAGATAAAATTGCATTCAGTTAGTGATTTTTTCTTTTAGCTTGTAGTGGATGTTTAAAATTAATTTCTGGCAAGAAAAACTTCTCAGTTTTATCAGGACAAAAAATGAAGATATGCTGTGCTTTTATGAAATCTCTTGCTATCTCAAACGTTGGTCATTTTGCTAAATAAACATTCTGGCCATTGAGGTCCTAACTCTCTGAGGTCATAACATTTTCTTACTGGCAAGGTTACAAAGTAGCTAGCTAAAACTAGCAACTCTACTAACTTTTGTACTATGTTCAGTAGCTTATCATTAACATTAGCTGTTAAATGCTGTAGCTTTTTGAGTAATTAATCCTATCTGAAGGGTTGCAAGAATCTGAGGCCATATTAATCAAAACTGATGAATCTGATAGGCAAAACCAATCTTAATATTTGAGTGTCCAAAATCCAAACTCTTGCTATATGAGTATCCTACAATTTCAATGTAATTTCAATGTAAATTCATCACTGACAAAGCAAAACCCTGTGCCAGGAAATACTTCATTCTTGTGTTAAAAGTAGAAAAATAAAATGTTCCACAGCTCAATGGAGATATATCATGTTTTTATGAAATTAACCTCTGGGTAAGGCGAGGGTCCAGGACCTTGAAGATATGTTCGGTTTGCAGAGCATGTAGTGAAGGTCTTAGCTGATCGCAAGAGCTCCAGACACCAAGGGATTTCTGAACTTTTTTTTTTTTGGCTGGGGAAATTGCATGTTTATGTCTTGTTCCCGCTTAACAGCTCTAAATGGCACATTTGAAAGGTTCTTTAGAAGTCTGTGCTCCTCTCCAGTGGCGTAGAGGTGCTGTTGAGTTCTCCTTTAGTATCACTGGATTTAATTTGAAAACATTTAGGCTTGGGGAAGCACATTTGCAAAAAAAAACCCTTAGCTATGCAAATGGAAGAAAGAACCGACCTTTAGTGCAAGTACAGTTTTATGAGGACAATGTTTGTTCACTTTCAACCTGAAAACACATGTATATACAGAATTTTCCACAGGCCTTTTGAGGCAGCACAAAAACCTCTATATGACTATATTTTACATATGCAAATTCTTTAGTTTTGTTAGTTAAATGTTGTTCCAAGGTGTTCAAATTCATTTTCTTGGCTATTTTTAACTTCAAAAAAATGTCAGGTGGCGCAACCAAATATTTGTAAATATATGTATATTATATATATATATATATATATATATATATATAATATATATATATATATATATATATATATATATATATATATGTAGTCCTCCTGTCCAAAAGCATGCACTGTAGGTTAATTGGTGACGCAAAATTGGCCCTGTAAGGTGTGAATGTGAGTGTAATTTTGTGAGTGTGTGTGTGCCCTGTTGGTGCCTGCCTTTTGCCCATAGTTGCCAGTATAGGCTCTGGTCCCCTTAAGCGGTTCGGATAACAAGTGAATGAATGAATGAATGAATGAATATCTTTTTTATTTTTAATGATTTATTAATGAATAAGTTATGGAATACTGTTTCCAAATCTGCAAAAGAGGCTCTGGATTTACATAACAATGCCCATAAGGCACATGTTGGCCATTTTGCAAAATAAACGAGTGATCATTAAGGTCCAAATTCTCTGAAGTCACAAAAGGTGCCTATTGGCAAAAAGTAGAATTTGTAGCCCAATATTCTTTCTAAAATTGTACCCCACAAACTTTAATATTTGCAGCATTCATCAGACGCTCTCTTATCCAAAGCAACTTCCAGTTTTTAATTACAGGGACAGTCTCTCAGGAGCAACGTGGGCTTAAGGGCCTTGCTCTCTGTGGTTTTTACACACTCATTTGCACTGTCAGGTTACTCACAGGAACGTTCTCATCTGTAATACAAATGTACAAAATGAAAACATTAGATGTAGGTATCGTAACTGCTTAATTGATAATGATTTGCAATTATAACATCTTAATGTTGCCAGATTAAAAACAGAACCAAACAATACCTCCAGCACCTAACGACCATCATTTCATTTGGCTCCAATTAAACCTCATCCCTCGCGCTTTGATCTCACAACGGTAAAGTGCGACTAGCTCACGTTCGCTAGCCGCGCTTTACTGTATCCAAACAATAACAGAAAGGCTTTTGTGGAACGGTCACAGGCATTAATCGCTACATCTGCGAGGGCTTTGTGTCTCCGCCGCCCGAGTAATTTAAACAAGACGAGAGTTTTGCAGCTAGCTTCTCTCCGTCGCAACGCTAATTTGACAGTCGGGAAGGACTCACTTTAGCATTAGCTGCGGTCTTGTAGCAGCCACTTCCACTGATGAATAAAAGAATACACGGCTCCTCGACGGGAGACAGTAAATAATTTCTCATTATGCAGCGAGGGCGAGACAGAGAGAGGGAGAGAGGAGAGAAGACGCAAGAAGGCGGAATTATACTAAGTCAGGAGCCGGAGGAGAGGAAAAGCCCAGTGAAACCTGGCATCTTTTTGGCTCTGTTTGTTTTGCGCTTGACAGCAGGTGATTAATTATGGCGGGGGAATCTGCAGCTTACTTGGTTTTGCTTTCTCTGCAAGAAGAGGGGGAGACGAGCTGTGTATCCAAGCGAGGAATAATTTTGCTAAAGTGAAATCGCTTTGGCTGTGAGGGGTTCACGCTGTCGATAGTGGTCCAGTAAGAAATGATATTAAAGGTGAGATATAAAGAAAGGCCTGTCTGTTACCTACATCAAGGTCAACCTGCTGAATGAAGGAATGAATTAACCACCAACAAGGTGCAGTGACATTCTGTTCCAGTATTCTTACCACCCATCACTGCTGAGGTAGTAAAGTGTCAACAATTCAGCAGTTGTATAGTAGAGGATGCCAGAGCCGTTACGCATAAAACTTCTTAAGAATGGTCTTAAGAATGGTCGTACATTTTGACATTTAAAAATTCTTAGCAAAAAGTACTACCTAAGAGCATTGTATAAAGATGCTAAAAATAACTTTCAAAGTCTAAGTTTGATTCCTATGTGCTGACAGAGCCAGCGCTAAAGTGTGGTGAAATGAGCACTACAAATAAAATCCCTCCCCAACTACTGAGTTTAACCAATAAAGGAGCTGCACGGTGAACATCAAACTCTTCATCTAGAGCTTTATACCACACATCTTTTTAGAGATTATACCTTTAATTGCTTGTACTAAAATCTACCAGCACATCACCAATCAATTTCCACTAATAGATGCATATGTTGTATATATTACGGCTCAAAGGCAGAAGTCATAGCAAAACAATGAATTCCAAAAAGAAACCAACCTGAACAACAAACACAATGGCACAGTTTTGCTCAAATAAGACAGCAAGTCCACTTTCTGACACAATGTGTGCATCATGTGTGGACTCTTTGGGCCACTTTTCCACAAAGTTCATAACTGTATAATCGCTATCAAACACAGCTTGAACATTGTTACTGTGATATCTACTTGTATTTATATCTTGTATTTTAGGGCTATTGTCGTTAACAAAAAGAACACCTTCACCATCAAGCTTGTCTCTGTTTATCAACTCATTATTGTCATATATCCGCAGGACGACCTGCAGTCTCCGTCTTGGTGCATGTAGTGCTACTGCCACTGTGCAACTCCTAACTGGTTTAGGAGTCTTCTCTAGCTCTCTTAAATCATTGTGGTCTTAACACTTAAAAACTTTCATGCTGCCATGCATTCTTAAGAGTAAGCACAATCATGTCACTCTTAAAATAGTTTTAAGCGAAAGTGAGTGATTATTGTGAACACAGCACAGCACAGCACACAGTGCACCACAACGAAATGTGACCTCTGCATTTGACCCATCCGTGAAGGAGCAGTGGGCAGCTAGTAAGGGCAGCGCCCGGGGAGCAGTGCTTGGGGACGGTACCTTGCTCAAGAGGACCTCAGTGGTAACTTTTCCGGTCCTGGATTCGAAACTGCAACCTTCTGATCACGGGGTGAACACCCTACTGTTACGCCACCAACTGCCCCTAAAATAGTGATGCATTTAAGAGTGAAACTTTACTCTGAGGGGTTTTCTATACACCGCCCCAGAGTTGAAATGAAAGCAGTGGGTAAAGGGGCGGAAACCATGCGTTGGTGACCAAGACCATTAACCCTAAGTTGATCCAGGAAGTCAGTGGTACGATGGCGCAGTGGTTAGTGCTGCCGCCTCACAACGAGAAGGTCATTGTGAACACACCAGAGCACAGCACACAGTGCACCTTAACGAAATGTGAGCTCTGCATTTGACCCCTCCGTGAAGGGGCAGAGAGCAGCTGACAAGGGCAGCTCCCGGGGGGCAGTGCTTGGGAACAGTACTTTGCTCATGAGTACCTCAGTGGTACCTTTACCGGGTCCGGGATTCGAACTGGCAACCTTCTGATTAAGGGACTGAACTCTCTAACCGCTATGCTACCAACCGTTCCAGATGTATGGTATTTAGCAGACACTCTTATAAAGGATGACTTCCTAATTACAGGAACAACTTGGAGTTAAGGACCTTGATCAAGGTAGTTTTGGCAGTATGAAAGAGCTGAATTTGAACCTTGACTTCCTGGTTGGTGAAGTCTGCCGTCATCACAAAGCCCTACATTTGTTGAACATTTTCCGAAAAAAAAAGCACAAACAGGTTCCTGCTTGCCACTGGAAAAACGCCAATGGTGTCAGCATCAGTGTAATGGGACAATAACATCCATCACAAGGTGAGCACCCCCTCGTGGCCACACCACCATTACCATTACTTCTCTGGGCAGCAGTCCAAGCTTTGCTTTATTTATCATATAATGAGGTTTTAAAAAAGCACACAGTGTGAAATGTGGTGTATGAAATATTAATGCAAGTCTCAAAAATTAAACTTGAGCACATATAGACTTAATGCAATAAACAATGTTGAGTCCGTATTAACATTCTCATTAATACTAAATTCTCCTCACAATCTAAAAGCTTTCAGCCTTCTCAAAGATCTAATGCACTCTATGTAACAAGTTCGTCTCATTTATTTTTAAAGTGCTTCGTTTAACGCTTCCATATAAACGTCTGCCCATTGCCAACTGTCAAACCCTAATAGTTTAAGCATTACATTTAAATCTAGCTGTTTCAACTGTTTCTTTAGCTGCGATTAGCCCTGAATTTCACTCATGTCCTACAGCTAGGAATTAATATTCAAATTGGAATAGAAGACAAACTGAATATGGAATAATACAATCCATTTGCGAGCCGCTCGCATTAAAAGCCAGGAAGTTAAATATTCACTTGAGGCCCTGTTAAGTATTATTAGCGTCCTGTTGCTGCCGCAGTTGTACATCCGCGTTGTCCATTTTCTTTAGCGATGCCGTCAACTGAGTCCTCTCGGAGCCGAAAGGGAAGATTGAGGCACGAATCGACGCTCGCCGAATGAGAGAAAACACATCCAAGCTAACAAACATTACGGCCTTTAATTGAATGTCTGCTCTCCGACTTGCTGCCAGGTGGCTGCATATAATAAGCCGTTTGACAGCCAAGAAAAAACTTCCCCAACACCACCACCACCACCATCACCAGTGACTGCCAATGTCTGGACTCTTTAATTGTCACCCAGCTGTCAATTTTCAGCCACGCGTTCACTCCTCGACCAGCCAAGACGGCAGAAAGGAAGAGCCGAAACCGAAGCCGACACCGACGACGGAGCCGGTTCGCCTCCGGGACCCGTCACATGTTTCAAATGGTAAAATAATGGTAAAAAAGCGGAATTGACGGCACCTCGCAGGTTTTAGTGTCTCTAATGAGTCCTTAGCCTGCTGGGTCGCAATCTGCCCTGATAATCAACAGCCTATCGGTGTTTTCTGTTTGTTCGTAATGGCCAGAATCTGTCGGTTTGCATTATTCATTTTGGAGGTTGGCGACTCACTGCCAGCCGAGTCGGGTTCCCTAGGTAACTGAGTGGCAGCGAAGGCAAGGCTGTCATTCGAACATTAAGATCAGCTTGGAATATTTCTTTAGTTTTGCTTCTTCTTTAGTCAGAACTTTTATGAGGGTAAGGTATTGATCCTCTTGTGGCTCGAGGACTAAGGAAACGATTAGGGAGGTGAGGCGAGACGGACATTTAGGAAGACGGGGACGACGACTCAGAAAGTCAATGCCAACCCGTCCCCATCTGCTATTGGTTTTTATTTGATGATGTAATAACCTGTTTGTGGGTATTAGACATGACGCAAGAAATTTTTTCTTAAAACCCACTTTTCTGTCATTCACAAATGTTCTAATTGGTGATTGCAAATTGCACTGCATGCATTATATATGTTACTGGATTTTCTTCAATTTGACAGTTTACAGTTGTAAAATATACTACTTAAATGGCCTTTAAGCACCATTTTTAAGCAAAAAATGAGACATATGGGCCTTCTGCGCAACATTAGTTACATTACCTCATTAAAATTAAATTGGCAAAATAGCTATTTTTTAGGTAACTTTAAGGAGTTAATTCTATTTCTGCATAATCACACATTTAGCTTCTTCTTTAGTTGAAGCTTTACTTTTATGGGAGTACGGTTTTGATCAAGTTTGGGCTTGAGGACTAACGAGACAGTTGGGGAGTGAGGCAAAGACTGCGACATCTGATGACTCCGAATGCCGTTGCTAGTCCGTCCCTAGCTGCTTTTGCCTTTTTTTTATGATGTAATACTCTGTTAGTGCATGCCACATGACGACTGATGGTACGAGTAGAGACGAATGATGCCAGACTAGGGCTGGGTGATATGAACTCAAATCAATATCCTGATTAATTGAATATTATATCTAGATTATAATTAGTCTAACTTTTTTTTTTTTTTAGAATTTATGTTCCCTCATAGTTCCCTGACAAGGTTTTTACTGCAAACCTTACTGTACGTTCAACTATTAAAGTTCAGATATTTTTCGAATGAAAGAATGCATCTCTTTGTGTTGTTAAAATAAAATAAAATAAATGCACAGATGTAGTGGGATGGTAAGTTTATGTTTTTCAAGGGGACAGTACATGAACACACACTAGGAAAAGAATAAACAGAATTCTCAAAAAACAAAATTCCAAAAATAACTGAAATAACTGTCCTGGTTTAGATTATGTCGAATAGAGGTTCTGAATATCAATTCAGATTTATTTTTGATTAATTGAGCCACACTACACCAGACGCTTCAGCATTTTAAAACCCAGCAATTCTATCGGGTCCCTGTCGAGTTTGATCCATCTGTACCCATCCTAATTTGACGAGTGCACATTATAATCTGAGGGATTTTGGGGGAGGGTGTCTAAGTGCCACTCTGGGGACCCTGGGTGTCGCTGCAGGTAAGGAGGGTTCATTATGGGAGCAGCAGGTGGGTGGTTGCAGAATGTGCTGCTTGACTGATTTTGGCTGCTGTCATCATGCACAACGACAGGCCTAGTTGCAGTAAATTAGATGCTGGTTACCCGGTTTCCAGGCGCAGCGGAAAGGGAAAATGGGATGTGGAGATGCTGCTCGATTCTAGTTATCGTTATGGGAATGTGCCTTTGAGTCTATAGGTTCATAGAATGAAATGCAGGTTCTGTTATGGGCGATTAAGGCACAATATTTGCTGCTCACTGGTTAAGATGTATTTGTGAATAAAAACATTTCTATTTCAAGCACCAGTCCATCGGTAAGCGGTAGTGCTGGGCGATAAAATGATCTCGATATTTTATCGAGAAAAATGTGAGGACAATAACAATGATAAACTAAGCTATAAAATTCGATCGTACTTGTTTGTCCGCTATGCGACAGCATGTTGAGATAGACAGTATGTTTGGCCAATCACGTAGCTTGGCATAACGTCAGCACAACAGCCAATCGTGCCCAATGATGCAAATTTGCCCATAACACACGAAAAAGCCGCGTGGTAAACATTAGTGGTCGCGTGCATTAGCGTTCAGAGCGCTTATGCACGCGCATCATGGCTGACACGCGTTCTCAGCGGTCTTGACGCATCCGCTGAGCATGTCGTCATAAATTTATGAGAGTTGCAGTAGCAGCAAAAATTGGGGCAGCTGTATGTTAAAGTTTTGCCACGTGACGTCAGCATCGTTGTTTACTATCAACACGGCTGAACGGTTTCGCGGGGGTTTTTTTTTGCACCTTTGTAACATCCGAATGCAAATAATTTTTTGTCTTCCTCATTTCACAGCAAAATGTTTCTGTCACTTAACAGCAGACTGGACGCTTTTATAGTGTACACTGCCACCTGCTGGAGTCCTCAAGATTAAGCGCAAGCGCACCCATCACGTAGCGTTGAGTATGTCGCGGCCCTTAGAAAAGATGCCGCGGTGAGTGAAAAAAGGCGATGAAAATGCAGCGCTTTATAGTTACGGCGGACGCTTTGACAACAAATGCCGCCTGGGAAAAAACTAATCAAATACGAATGTGAAAGTACCAGATGACGCTTTTTGTAACTTAGCAACAACAAGCACCGAGAAAGCGCTCTGGAAGTGAGGTGGTGACAGCTCTCTTTAGCTGTTCTTTGGCAGCGGCAATTTTTTTCCCCCAGTTCTCAGGGCTCTTCAAGTAGAAATTTGTTGAAAATTATTTGTTTAATATTGTTTGATTATTTTAACTTGTTAATTCAGTCTGTATAAGAATCCAAAAAAACAAAACATTAAAAAAAACACAGTATGACAATATAAATCGATCAATATGACAAAAAATATTGTGATAATGTTTTTGTTCATATCGCCCAGCTCTAGTAAGCGGGAAGTTGAACTTTTATGTCATTTGACTTTGATTAATACTTAAAAGAGTTTGATGTATTTATCATTGAAATTAGAGCTCTGCCATGTTTGTGTTTAGCCATAAAATGTGAAAATGGCTCATAGTGTAACCGGAACTGAAAATGAACGTGTCTTCTAAACATGCTTGACTCAGTTACGATGATTAACCGCTTGTTTCTCATATTTGGAAACAGTTACCATGATTTAAACAGTAGTTTAGTTTTTTTGGCTTTGATGTAATTATTGAAGTTAAATGTCTGACATCTTTAAAATTCCTATAAAACATTAAAAATATTGACTCTCTGCCAACTTTTACATCTCATTATTAAATTTCATATAAGATTGCGGCCAAAACTTGTACTGCAGTCAAATTCAAAATACTGTATTGTGTTGTTTCTCCACCCCTCCTCCCCAGACTCAAGGTTGCCAGATAGGTTGGCAGATCCTGCAAGAACCGATCTACAACGAGCTACCATGGCAAGCGACGAAAATTAGCCACTCTGGCATCTGTCTTCAATTTCCTCTCCGTCTTTCAAACGCATCTCCTGTGCTGATCCTTGTTTTTGAGAGTCATTTGCAACAGGTTAGCAAATATGCTTTTGGGAAACACACCCCTGGATCCCGAAATGCCACTGACTTCGTGATTAGCTGATAGCAGTAGGTGGAGCTACAGGCCAAAACACAAAACCAAACATAAACACGATTTGCGTGCTGTAAATTACATTTTAAAATATGAATATTATGACGTACTAACGGACTTTTTCATCTTCTGCAATCAGGCAGAAGGTTCTGCACCATCATGGCAAAAACAGAGAGACTCAGGAGGAGTCTCTATCCTCAGGCCATCCGTTTTCTAAACAAGGACATGTCTTTTTCTAAATAGTTATATTTGTAATTCCATACTGGCTCACAACTCATTGTATGATCATTTCTACTTTTGACATTAACAGGTCAATATTTGCACTTTAAAAACATTACACACTGCACTCATTGCACCTTTTAAAACCATTGCACCTTATGTATATAAGTAATAGTTCATCTTCTTTTTTATCTTTTCCCCTTATCTCCTTATTCTTAAGTTATTTTAAGTTATTTTGTGTTTGTATGTCATTATTCTTATTTTTATTTAATTTTTATTTTTGATTTTTGTCTCAATTTGCACGGTCGAGGAGCGGATCAGGATACATTTCACTGCATGTTGTACCTGTATAATTTGCATGTGACAAATAAAGAATCTTGAATCTTGAATCAGTATTTCTAATGAACATGATTCCTTAATCTCTGGTGACATATTAGCTTCATTTGATAATTACTTGCCATAAATTTCTTACATATAGCTCCTTTAAATTGGGGAAACTGCTACTTTATGCCCACCTTTTAGGGGATTGGTAATTAAAATTTGGACAATTTTTCCAAATATCATTTTTGTCCCAGTTCCAACACTCCAGCACGGCACCTGGTTGTCTCCCTGGCTGTGAAAAGGAAAGAGTTGTTTATGCTACACCACAGGACACTATAACGCCCTTGAAGCAGAGCGCTAACTGCTCGGTTTTATATAGGTGAGCTGACAAATGCCCCCAATTGGCCGGCATCACTGCCAATCGATGGGAACAGAGAACAAAGCCGTCCCTTTTAGATCGCAAAGGAAAGCCAAACTGGGCCATCGCAGACTCCCTGCTCTAACATCTAACATCGGGATTCAAACCCCGTCAGAGCCGGATCGGGCCGAGAGGACTCAAGCCTCTTAGCCGGCTGCGCCACACGGGAGTCATGGCTGTACTTCTGCATAATTACACAAGCGCCAAGCAATTACAAAGCCAAGCACTGTATAACATCCTGTTACCATTAGAGCACAATACTGTAACAAATCTTCTCAAGCTAATTGGGCCAGACAAGCCATTACCTACCACCTAAGAGGAGATGTAAAGAACGTTGTACAAAATGGAGCTCTAGCAACACACTGGTAAAGTAAAGCTGAATTTTTACGCTAAGTAGCTACTTTTTCCATCAATCAGATTATACTTTTGTTCTAGTTTATAATGGTAAGTGATCTACTCATTTTAACATCATAATTTAACACTGAGTAGGGCTGCAAATCACTCTAGCATGACCAGATAAAATAGCCTGGAATTCAAGAACAGACCTAATTATTAAATGTGTGCAAGAACATAATTGGATCAGACAAACCATTACCCACCACCTAAACGTGTAAACAGGGAAATGTAAAGAGCCAACGTTGTTCAAACTCCTCTTACCGTCCGTTTGAAGTTCTAGTAAGAAGTTGGCGACGTAGGGAAAGCTGAACTTTCATTGCACTAATGCTGAGTTGCCAAATTTAATGAGTGATTATTTGTCGTTGTAAACACGGCATACAGTGCACCACAATGACTTCTGCATTTAACCCATCCGTAAAGGAGCAGTGGGCAGCTAACAAGCGCCCGGGGAACAGTGCTTGGGGACGGTACCTTGCTCATGAGTACCTCAATGGTACCTTTACCATTTCTGGAATTTAAACACGCGACCTTCCCATCATGGGGCAAACTCCCTAACCGTTACACTTCCTACCGCCCATGTAATGAGGAAAAATATAAGAAATAATGAGCTAGTATTTATCGTTAAAGATTCATTTTTTAGAATAAATTGAGCTTTTACTTGAAGCTGAGAATTTAACTGCTTCTACTTGAGTACAGATTTTTAGTTCTCTTTCTGACCCTTGTCATAACCCTAGATGTGATACTTATGAGATAAAGAAATAACATTTATCTTTTCATTAAATTATTTTGGATTTGATGTAATCCCTTTTAATAAGTCATTAAATATCATGGGATGGTTTCTTGCTCATGGATTAAGCCTAGTCTTGGACTAAGTTGTAGTACCAATTAAGATTTACCTTTCAAATTCAAAGCTAATCTAGGACTAGGCATAAACCCCAACAGTTAATCTTCAACAAATAAGGACCAATCTCAGGAGTTTTTGAGAGGAACATTTCTGTACTTCTTCCACCCCTGCAATTAACTATTCATATAAGTGTAGTCATGTCAGTTTCCTATTTCACTGTTGGTGTTTTTCTGGAATTAAATGTTTAGAGTCAGAACTTTCCAAAGCTAATCAGTCCACCAAGTGTTAACTCGTCTAACCAAAAGAGAATTCAGACTGGCCAGCTTGAAATGTTTCTCAGCCTGAGCCCGAGGCAACACAAGAGAAACATCACGCTACAGCAACTGTTCCTTACCCAGAGGGCCCTGAACTCCACTCGACCTCGACCCTTCTTCAACACCTTCCAAACTTTTCACACTTTGTCTCTACAAAGTATGTCTCCTCTTTTTTGGTTTCTTGGTGTTGAACCTCATGGTTTAGCCCAAACTTTTAGCAGAGATCCCCCACTTTTCATTGCCTTGTTGTGCCTTTCATTCACTTGTCTGTTTTATAAAAGCATTTTACACAATGTCATTCATGTTCTTTGCCATGCTCCTCACTTTAGAGACCCCCGTATAACTGATATTCTCTGAAGCTTGACGATATTTAACTACCTCAAACTTTTTGTGTTCCATCGCTGCTGATGCTAACGCAACTGCCTACTTGAGTTTTCTTGATTGGCAACTGATCCGAATTGGATGAGAATGTTTACTGATGCGTTAGATTTTCACTCATATGCTGTTTGAACTGGGGTCCCAACCCTAATTATATGCTTAGTTGGGGATCTAGAGACTAATATAGGAAAATAGAATTTTCAGAGCTTTTAAAAAGATTTATTTTTTATAACACAACAAATATTGCACGCACACACGGTTACCTACAACAAGGGCCAACTTCATGCTGGCTGGTCCTCTGTGGTATTGATGATTGTGTATATTGATTTGCCATTTTGGTTCTCGCAGTGGATATGTCCTTCTCATGAACCCCCCACACGTACAAATCAAACTCGGTGCAGTAGCTATCGGCTTTAGCAATAGGGCAAGGGAGCTTGGGATTTTTGGACAAGCTTTGTTTTTGGAAGACGGAGAACGAGGGTTATTTGTGGAACATCCACACAACGATCTAGCAGGCGAGCTTTTGGCAGATTTTCCCAGTAAAGTCAATTATTTATGCTTCAAAGTGGTTTAAAATGCAAGCATTTGGCTACTGCTATCTATGCTAATATTCTCATTTAACATGAGTGTGATCTGCATGACCTGCTAAACATAGTACTGGAATGTAACTAGAGGACTGAAAATGAAACCTTCACTTATACAACGCCACATTAACATAACACATTGCCATGACTGCAAACACAAGAATTTGTATAAACACTTCCTATTCCAATGTATGAACTAAAATGGTTTCAGGGTCTGGTGTATTTTATGAACTGTATGGAACTGAGCAGATTTGTTTTTTCCTCACTTCCGATCTTTCCAAATGAGATCAGGATGAATGAGGTTAAAGAAAAACAGCTATGCAAGACATACAGTACACTAAATGCTATCACTTGGTATATTTGCATTATTGATCACAATTTATCACTCTTACACTATAAGACCAACCACCCCAGCATCACTACTAGGGATGTAAAGCCCAAGTTTCAGTACAAAACAATCTTATATCGATTGAATGGACAAAGGTTCGATGTCTGCTGAAATCAAAATATCTGGTTTGATGCATTTTCATTTTGAGTCGGTGACCGGTATGAGACAATAACCACTTCCACTCATATCAAATCACAAAAACCAACTATAACATCATTCGACATTTAAGTGAAAGTGAGTGAGTGATTATTTGTCATTGTGAACACACCACAGCACAGCACACAGTGCACCACAACCAAATGTGACCTTTGCATTTAACCCATCCGTGAAGGAGCAGTGGGCAGCTATCTAGTGCCCGGAGAGCAGTGTTTGGGAACGCTACCTTGCTCATGAGTACCTCAGTGGCAACTTTACCAGCCCTGGATTTGAACCTGTGACTTTCTGATCATGGGGTGAACACCCAACCATTACACCACCAACTGCCCCCAACGTTCCCAAGCTTAATAAAGATAGACTGGTTCAATACAAACTATCTGGCTTGCTTATTGAGGGCCATTGCAATATGTACAGTATGTCTGATCAACATTTACATTTTGATTGGATTGTCGCTATGGGTCTTTGAATATTGAATTAATTTATTGTCATAGATTGATGTATCGTTACACCCCTAATCTCTACTGTCTAAAGTCCTATAAAAGGTTTACCACAACACCCAAGTGCACATCTGGTCAGTAGCTTGAAAGTCTTAAGTACAAACACACGCACAAACACACTAAACAGTTGAGACAGTTTGTCCCCAAATAATTAATTCCAGTCCTGTGGAGAAGCTGCCTCTCCCAAAATTGTAAGCCAAGCTGCAACTCCACAGTTCCCGAAACGGGGTCACGGACGTCTGTCGAACTCGATCTGCAGAAGGATCTGGTGGTTGAGACTGTGTTCAAGATACCCAGCTTGAAAACGTGAAAGCAGGTGTGCTGTATTTTCAGAATATTATCTTTTCTTTAATACTATCAATCATGTCATCATTCATATTTAACATGGTTATGATCTGCATGAGCTGAAAAACATAAAACTGGAATGTAAAACAGACTTTAAAAAAAACTCAATTCACTGGTCTTGGTCTTGTCTCAGTCTCGACACATTCTGGTCTTGGTCTTGTCTCAGTCTCGACACATTCTGGTCTTGGTCTTGTCTCGGTCTCGACACACTCTGGTCTTGGTCTTGTCTCGGTCTCGACACACTCTGGTCTTGGTCTTGTCTCAGTCTCAATACACTCTAGTCTTGGTCTTGTCTTGGTCTTGACACACTCTGGTCTTGGTCTTGTCTCAGTCTCGACACACTCTGGTCTTGGTCTTGTCTTGGTCTCAATACACTCTGGTCTTGGTCTTGTCTCGGTCTTGGTTTAGGTGGTCTTGACCCCAACTCTACTACAAATGCAAGAATTTGTATAATCCAACTCCTACTGAAATGTATGAACTAAAGAAATGGCTACAGGGCCTAGTCTTTTTATGGTCTGTATGAAATGGAGCAAACATGTTTTCCCTCACTTCCTGTCTCTTCACATGAGATCAGTTTGCAGATCAGACACGCTTAAATCGAGCGACTTCCATTTTTGTAAATGCTGATGAATATGTAGAGTGACTGTTCTTTTAATTAGGAAATTGACATCACTGTATGTAAGAGTGTCTAGTAACTTGGTATTTTTCTTTAATTAATCAACATTTTTAGCAGTTATCACACACTGTTCTATAGCGTGGCTGTTCATTTAGTCGGGAAATGGAAATCGTTCTAGATCCAGGTGTCGAGGCTTTGTCCCCAAAATAAAAATCGACATTGCATCCAATCAGGGATGAGAAGGAACAGCTATCCGGTTGCTCTCTCTCTCTCTCTCTCTCTCTCTCTCTCTCTCTCTCTCTCTCTCTCGCCAAGCGCTGGGTGACACCGAAAGGATGGAGTGAGGGAGTGAGTGAGGGACCGAGTGAGGGAGGCAGGGAGAGAGGGAGAGATGCGGCGTGATGGAGATGGTTTGTGACACGCGTGCCTAAGCCTGGCCCCGGGGGCACTCGGCCCGGGCGTCGCGGCGCGCCATGTGCCCGGCTCGGGCAGTCGGCGAGAGAACAGCTGTCGCCAGGGGGAGGAGACGGCGAGGCTGGCACTCCGCTTCCGACTGGCACCAAGAAACCGGATCCGGGCAGGACGAGCGCAACCTGGAATGTGCTCTAGATGGTTTGTTTTCATCCTGATTCAAACTTCTGGAGCCGGACGATTCCCCGTGACCGCTCTGCGTTTTTCCACGGGGGCATGAGATAAGCTGGAGAAATATTGCATAACGTTTCAACCGAGCGTGTACAGTTCCTCCCTAAATTCTCCTCCTCGTATCCCGTCTATTTCCTCCTCCCTCCTCCTCAAACTGCCCTTGATTAGCTGTTACTTAAGCAAACACAGCCCTCGATGTATGTGCATAATGTGATGCATTTGCAATTCAAATATTGACTTATTTACATTGCAAATGCAAGCAGTGATGTGCACTGGAAGTTGGGGGAATGATAAGGAGTGATGGAAGGGAGTGATAGAGGGGCGGATGAGAAATGATGCATGGGTCTTCTCTTTTACAAAGTCAAGGCAGTGATTGCAAGTCTAATTTGAAGCTGGATCAGAAATGTCAGCAAAAGTTACACAAGTCAAAAGCGACAAGGCGATAAATTTGTGGATGATGTAAATTGTGCTGTGACTGATGTTTGATAGCGTGCTTAATAGGGGTGCAGAAAAAAACTGAATCAAATCACGATTCTTTCTCTGCCTATTTAAAATCAATTCATATTTTTCAACTCACGTAACGGCACTAATTTACTTTTCCACCCGACACGAGTCCACAACTGAAGTCATTTAACGTTACCTTTCTTATAGAACAGCTCTACACCTTATCCGGTAATTAAACAAACTAAACACCCTTACGTTATTTATCTTATTATCTTATTTACACGACGGCACGTCATCTCTGCTACGTGGTGGCGCATTTACAAGTCTCCTTTGCTCTCTGTACACACACACTCTCTCTCTCTAGGGGTGTGCCATATCCTACCGTTCATGCTGAAAATAAATGAATCAAAAATGAATTTCTAAAATACAAATCTACAACTGACCAAAAAAA
Organism: Distichodus sexfasciatus; assembly: GCA_032718565.1. Taxonomy (NCBI): domain Eukaryota; kingdom Metazoa; phylum Chordata; class Actinopteri; order Characiformes; family Distichodontidae; genus Distichodus; species Distichodus sexfasciatus. The sequence continues at coordinate 85,768 of JAVGVS010000024.1, forward strand.
AAACAGATGACGGTTGCTAAAGCATTTATTACCTACTGCTTATCACACACAGGTTAATATAGATTCAATACAGACATCCCAAGTCTGGGATTGAATCTGTATCGGAAGCGCCTCCCTGATGCCCGCAAATGAGATAAAATCTTCCGGAACCTAGAGCAAGCAAAAGAAAATTCCTCATATGTGACAACGTTCTGGGCAATAAACTTCAACTTCATTCTGATTCTAAAATAGTGTTGCACAAGTTGTATAAAAAAACGTGCTTAATGCTGAGGTTCAGTGTAAATTGTAGCATGAGAATATTTAAACTGCATAGGAATTATATTCAGTAACTACATTTGATTCAGGATGATGTTTTTGTTGATCTGACCCAATCAAATGGGAAGACTAACTCCAAAAAACAATCTGGCTACACATTCATACATGTATTTAATTGTGAATCGTTTATAAATCTTGAATAGATTTTGAATTGAATTATGAACCCCAGAACTGGAATCAAATCTAATCGAATTGAATTTTTTGCCAAAAAGCTTACCGTTGTTTCAATTCCATAATCACAAGCGCACAAGTCCATTAGACACCATTACAGAGAAAACCTTGTATTTAAATACGTTTGGCAATTAAGCAGGTGCACCAGCATAGACAGAAATAATCCGTTTAAGTTTTTAGTCCAGCATGGCCATGTTTATTCAAATAGTGTCAAACAAATAATCCAGGAAGCCAGGGTTGGGATCCGGGAGATTTTCCATTACAAATATTCCTGCGACTGCAAAGGCTCTTTGATTTTTTTCACACTGCAAGAAGAGCACAAGGGACTCATGAAATGAAATGAAAGAAAAGGGGTCTGATTTGAGAGATCTGAACTTTCACATCTGAATTATTCACAATGGGAACCAAGTTACTTTCGAATGGAAGGCTCTTCGCTCCAGACTTGTTGGAAATTATTTCTCTTTTGCTCTCTTTTACTTGTTTTACTTTTAGGCTCCGGAAATTGTTTGTGCCAACAAATTCCAGCTCATAATCTGCAGCGTAACGCGGTTTCCACGCAATTAGAAACATATGGCGCGGTAAGTGGATTTCCCAGACGGAAACGTTATTACAGTCTAAGTTTGGAAAGTTCTGGAAGGCTTTCAAAATGAGACAAAAAAACACTGAGGTGGCAAATGCATTTATGCTCGGTGTTTGGACATCCAGATGCCTCAAGGATAGTTGCAGACTCTGAGAAATAGGGTTAGTTTTGTTTTTGAAACAGCATCTTAAGCATTGGAGTGGATTTTGCTGTGAGTTATCCTTCGCCATCGGAGCTCAAAACTGTGAATGCTGCAAAGGCCAGTAAGGGCGTATGCAAACATGACCTTTAATGTCAACACCATGGGTGAAAAAATTGACTTCTTTGCACACAGTGGCCTTTTTATAAATACTCTGCACTTCTGTCCAATAACTCTCTATTTTTAGATGCAGTTATGATGGAAATTTCCTGCATTACCGTTACTCTCTACCTGGTATAAGTTATGTTTTGCCAACCTCTGCCATGAGATACTCATACAGCATCATTGAGAGCAAAAACTAAGTACGCATAGTAGAAAGCAAGTGCGTACGTGCCATAATACACTTTTTTGGAATTAGTAAAATAGGTAAAGAACGATAAGGATGAAGGTTTAAGAGTTAATGCGCTAGGTAGTGCTTGAAGACGAGGGTCTTTTGGATGATATTTGAAGACGTCAAGGGATTTCGGAAGTTCTGATAGATAATCCAGGGGTGCGGTTCCCAAAAGCATAGTTGCTACATATTGCTGACTATGTTAGCAACACTATGTTAATTGCTAATGTACGCTGTTAGTTGCTAGTGTAGTTAGCAACTATGGTTTTGAGAAACGCACCCCAGGAATCCAGACAACATTTTAAAATAGGGGTTGCATGGTCAGATAAGAATCACTTGGTTCCAGTCAGTCAATCAGGTCCAGTTTTGGCTGTAAAGGCAAGTGTTAGGGTCTGTGTCCACCAAACGCATTTTTCTCTGCTGAGAGAGGTCAAAACCTCACTTCCAGAGCTTTTTCACGGCGTTTTCTCTCAGCGCTCGCTGCTGTAACTAAAAGCACCATCGGACACTTCTCCGTTCGTTCATAATTTAATCAGTTTCTTTGAGATCGCTAGTTTAGCCGACAAGGTGGCGAGATATCGCATCTTAGCATTAGTGGCAGCATTTAAAATAGATCCCAAATGTCTTCGAGACGTAGAGAGTGGATGCATGAAATTAACCGTGCAAGTAAACAGCTGGGAGAGTACCACCCATATTATATGTCCCGCCCCTTCCTCAATTTTGACTGGCTAGCAAGAGACAAGTGATATTGACGTTCTAAAAGTTGAATGAATTTCAACTTGAAGCGTTCCGAGCTCTGCGGAAAAAAAACGTCTCCACCGGCGTTATTTTACTGCTGAAGACGCTTAGCGCTCTGAATGCTGAAGCTCATAGGATTTATATTAAAAATAGGCGCTGCCAGCAAAAAAAAACAAAAACCTGTTGGTGGACACAGGCCCTAAAGGTTTTCCGTCTGTGCAAGAAATCACCAGGAGACAGTGCAGGTTTAATAGAAGCGGGAACATTGTAGATGAGTCTTGCAAATCAGTTAAAGGAGTCTAGTTGCTTTCAAAGAAAGTCCATCTACATTTTGATGACCACACACTGAAATATTAATTTGAGTAGCATCAGTGGTGAGAAATGTTCGGAAATAACCTCGCCCAAAGTGCCCGAATTAGCCGCCTGTTTTTAATACACATCTGCATTTATGAATACTGTTTATGCAGACCTTTTTGCAAATATAGCACAGACCGACTGAGTAGGCACTTTATTAGGTTCGCCTCAACTTTCCACGCAATACTGCTTAGTCAGGAACGAGCCAAAGACAATGCTTACTACGGCTCGAGTACTTGGGCAGCCCAAAGGGAGAACCTTGGTTTTATTTATTTGACAGCATCAGAGTTTTTAATTTGCAGAATTTGCCAGAAATCCCTGCCAATACAGGAAACCAATTTTTACCAACGCTACATTTATCAAACGCTCATTCCCAACCATTCGTCAGCAGTCCCGGCCGGGCTAATGCATTTAGTACAGTTCACCTTAATTCGGCCTGTTTTATATAATATCTGTTTTGTCAGTCCCGCAGACCAGAACCACGGCGGTAAATCCAATTAGCGCCACCCTGATGCTAATCCGATTTGAAACTGAAGCTAACAATCCGCTGGGAAAATAGAAAAAAAAAACCCTCTCTCTTCTGACTGGAGAAGGGGGTTTTTAATAGGTTGTTCAGGGCCATGCGGCTTCAAATCGAACTTTTCCTTCAGCAAGGGCTTCTCAAACCAACACTGGCATGCTGAGTCATTTCTATTCTTTTTTGGGACGAGCAGTTTCTTTTGTTGCACACTCCACCGTGCAGGATGTATTTACATTTTGTCCTTTGTGTGTTTGCCCAACTTGCTGCTTGTAATTTTTTTCCCTTCCTCCGAAGCGGTTGTGACATTGTCATGAAGCAGCGTTTCCGGGTTTTTCTGTGCAGCTGATGATACGAGTGTTATTTCCATCAGAGCGGTCAAATGACTGCCGGCGGTGTTGCGCTCCACTTGTTTCGGACTGACTCCTATATGACAGAGACATCATCCCTCTGCCTGGTGAGATGCTGCACCAGAAAATTTGGAGTGCTTTCTTTGAATAGAGACTTTTTTTTCCAGGCAGTGGCTACTTTCCTTCCTCTCTCTCTCTCTCTCTCTCTCTCTCTCTCTCTCCCTCTCCTCTCTTGAGAGGTTGTCACAGATTTCGGCTTCTATTGCACACACTCCAGCGGACAGTTACTAAATTTGCGCAGTTTAAATTTTCATCCCATTTGACGAGCCAGGCAGGTGGCAAATGCCTTCATATGATTGCACAGCACCAGTCCGCTCACCAGGAAACCGAACCGCACTCTCTTGCTCCAAAATTAACATCACGTTGCAGAGAGAGAAAGTGATGACCGGCTTGGGAGATAAACACCTGATGGAAGTAAACGGCTGAGGCACGCAGGCCGTGTTATGTGGGAAAGGAGATGATTATAGTAAAGGACTAAAAGTAGAGTTGGCAACGATTCGATGGCAATTCAAGCGTAGGTACGATATTAGCAAGAAATGATAAGTGTAATTCACAGCTCCACAGCTCCACAACAACTCCTCATTCTCTTCAAAGTTTGGGAAATCTGCGGAAATTTCAGAATTAATTCACAAATAAGCAAACTCTGTCCAGCATTTCCTACACTATTAATATCAAATACTTTAGTATGATTCTGGGCGTTATGGCCTAGAAATAATATCGCAATATTTTCAAACTATATCGCGATACACGGTATATATCTCTATTTATACTCTCTATCTGGGAGAGAATCACATTTCCCACAATCCCCCTGCACCGCGACTCAGAGTCTCGTCACAATGATGGGATGGAAATAGCTGTTTTGCGAGTAGAACGTTGGTGGTTGTTATTTATCAACTAAAATATGGGATTCGACTGAACTGGAGTGTTTTTGTTACTGAGGGCGTTCCATATGGTGAGTCACGAGCGCCCGCACACAGCGACGTTTACATCGCAAAGAATGTTATTTCATGCATTTACTTCTGTTTTTATGCACAGAATAACAGTGGAAGATCACGTAAAAGCTGCTCACCGCATCTTGCAGCTCTGGTATGTAGCACCGCCCCAGTCCGACAGCTGATTCGCAGATGCCACCGTCAATCTTCATTTTCACCGGAGAAAAATCAAAACACACGGAGTGAGCGCTCTGCTTTGAGAGGGCAGAGCAGCAAAACGTGAAAGTGGCGTGCGTGCTGTCTGTTTAACATTAACATGAGAACTAGTACTCGGCATTCATGATACAGTCGTTTACTCCATCGCACGTGAAACAAGCACATCGATACATTGAGTATATTCGATATATCGCCCACCTCTACTCTAGAACTTTTACTCACGTAGTATTTAGTATGCCTTTATTGTGGTCATTTTCTACTTGTACTTGACTATGAATTTTAAGCCCTCTGTACAACCACTGGTCATGTCTGAAAGCGGAATGTGTCCGTTCATATGCTGTGAAGGACATGTAGGATCTGACACGGATCTCTGCAGTAAAGCCACCACGGCTGAATTAGCACGACTGCACCGAGTCGGATGAACACTAAATCAAGTTAACTCGACCCTGCTTTCACACAGCTCCAAACCAATGCCTCAAAATGTCATTTGGAAGTAGCAAAAAAAAAAAAAGTGGACGTGGGTAAAGTCGGAAAAATATTTCATTTGACACTTGCTGTGAGTCTGATCCATCATGCACTTCAGAAAACAGGCTGCCGGTGATCCGTATTCCGGCCCCAATTCGTTCGGCTGAACGCTGAGGCAACACCGCACTTCTTATACAACGACGGATGAGTGCATTAACATCAGCGTAACCCGGATTACTGTAATTGCTGAGATTTTAATATTGGCTTATAACGAGCCGGGCTCTTAGTTCTTCGCCAGTCTGAAGTCGGTTTTCTTTCTTTTTTTTTCTGTTTAATGGGGCTTTCTAATTCATTTCCCTCTTTAATAATGTTCAGTCAACAGCATTAATAAATAAGCAGACTTCCCCTGTGAGTAAGTGAGTGTATGTGTGTGTGTCCTCGTTTGACCGAGGTAAAGAGTGTGTATGCCTTGCCTTCCTCTTGTTTCCTCCTCTTCCTCCTACTGTAGGTTTGCAGTGGGTCAATTACAAGCCGGTTGGGGTGAGCACTGGGTCGCTCCCACGCGTTACGGACTTGGAGTCAGTCTGATGTCAGCATTGTGCAACACCACCTCCGAACCTCTTTTATGATGAGGCAACTTGTAGGAAAAATTACTAATAAATGGAGACAGGAATGGGGTCTTGCTTAACCAATAACCACTTTTTCAGTATCTTATCAGTAACAAAGCCACTTTTTAATACACTAGCTTTTCCAGTAACTATTGTTTACAATAAAAAATCGGCAGCTGGTCTTTTTCCTCACGCAAAGCGCCAAGGCAGCACGAGGGGACGAGCCAGCCACCGGTCCTCTTCCCCGCCACTGCTCCGCTACACTTCGCAGACGGCTAGGCTATTCAGTTGTCAAAATAATCATGCTAAAAAATATAAATTGCTTACTTTGCAGCACGCTGCCCGAGCTTACAATCATATGCAAAATTATTTTGCATGGACAAAATGAAAATGATAAAGGATAGAGATGTACTATTTGTCTGAATGTGGAGGCGGTTGAGTGGATCAGAACCACAATCAAGGCCTAATAATACCCTTTGGAGACATAATCCACGCAAATTCATTCAAAGGACATAATATGCACGCTTGGGAAATTCTGAGAGCCTCTGATGACTAGGACTAAAAAGATTTATGCCAGAACAAAAGAGCGCTGAATGTGGAACAAGGTTGGGATTTTTGCGCGGCAGATCGGACCTGACGGTGACATTTCAACCGTCGTCGTTCTGTCTGTTACAGGTTGCTTCCGTCCCGGATCAGCGATCAACATGGGGCCTGAGCCTTAATGGAGTGCTCAATAATTCAGAGTATGTTCTTTTGATATGCTCCTGTCGTTTTCCATCATCAGACGTTTTGTTTCCTCGCTTGTTGACAAGCTGCCGTTGTCCTCTGGGAGCCCGACCCTGTCACTCAGCGACATGAAGACATTAAGAGACAAAAGTGAAAGTGAAGCCTCTCACTTTCGCTGTTTGTTTAGTTATATTTTTATTTTTAGAGGAGGGGAATCGACGAGGCGCGCCACCGCAAAAACCTTTTACGCTCTACGAATGAAGAGCCAAGACAGCGAAAAGAGACAAGAGACGCTGACACGAGCTTTGACTTTGAGCAAGGTATTTTTGCACTGAAATGATTACGGAAAACAGATTTTACATTTCACTCCGTCTTGTGCTGCATGTTACAAAGAAAGAATCTCAAATCTTCAATTTAACTTCTCAAAACTTCTTAGGTGTTTTTAAATTAAAGTACTTAAAGTATGTTCATGACGTTATATAAAAACACTTTTTGCAATTTTACTTCAAGTGTAAGCCCTAATTGGCCAAAGCTTGTGCAGATTTATTATTGTACTACAATTACAATTTGCCAATAACTAAAACTGGCAGAACTTTAAAAAATACATATGCCGGAGAGACATAGACAAATACTGTATGTCATGGTTACTTTTTAATTTTTGTTAATTTATTTTTATTAGCACTGAAACTGAAAAATACGTGTTTGAAATATTCTGCAAGTTAGATTAGTGGACACTAAACAGACTTTTAAAACTATTTTAAAAAACATGTATGTCCTTAAGTTTGAGCCTGTAAAGCTTCAGCCCAGAAGAAGGCAGGAGTGTGAGTTTTAACTAGCCACGACTTTGTTTTTTTAGTATATAAAACTCCTTGTTTCCTGTGTTTCCTTGCTAAATATTGTCCCGCCTAGCACTGCGTACCGAGCATTTTCCTGCCCGTTTTTTGACTCTCGCTTTGTATTTTTGGATTATTCCTTCTGTGAATGTCTCCTGTGATTTTGATGTCCCTTACAAAGATTTTAGACTTCTGGCAAACGGCTTCTGCCAACCTTTGGAAATCTTGCCAGAAATTTGCGGCAAGGGCAAACTGTTTTGGCAAATACATTTGGCACTAGTGGCTGACAATGGCAAACTTGTGGCAAAATATTCTGGAAAATTTCACTGTTTGCTGCAAACTAACCACAAGTTTGCTGTAAACTGTTGTTTTTGTAAGGGTTAGTTGCCCCACGGAGTGACGATTTTGATATTGACCCCAGCTTGAACAAAGACAACTTCTGTGTATTCGACCGGATTCTTCGGACTGGTTGGGGTTTCCCATGTAACCATTACAGAGCCTCAGTTGAATATTGCTATATCTGTAAAGAGTAAAAATATGAGTACTAGAACTAACAAAGTGTGTATTCCATTGAAAATATGGAACTATTAAATAAAATATATATTAAAATGAACAGATTGAACTTTAAGTTCAACCTTTATATATTTAAGCATTACATAAATCCATAAAACTTGTGTGTATTCCATAATGTTTTCCTTTTTCATTCCAAGAGGGGGAGAAACTCCTTTTTTTTTTGCACCCGAGTTTTGCCCAACTGTCATTTTATGGAACCTCCAGGGTGAGCTCGCAATTTCAGATACAGGACCGAATCCCCTGCATTGGCGCGGCACGGCAAAGTAGATTAAGACGTGATTTATAGACGTTCAGAACATTTTTCCATTTTATGCATGCCACGGTGATATACGATAGTCGTGGCATTTCCGTGGAGTGTTTCCCGGTGAACGTATGTGTGCCCAGATGGGGTGATTTATATATTTAGCGGGGGAATGGATAAGTCTGCCCTATCTGTTCTGTTCTGGAAACATAATAAATGGTTTACCTTTAATGACGGTGTGGTGGTGTGGCGTCTATAGTGACTGTGACGGCCTCCTTTTGCTCTGTGGAGCTGACAAACAAAGCTGGAGAAGGCAGACAAAATGGTGCTCCAAATAAATTGTCTCATGCGCCATAATGGCTCACTCTGAGGTTCTCATTAGCTCGCTGGCCTTTGTTGTCGTACCCGAACAGTGGCTGCTTCACGTTTTGTGCTGCTGAAAATAGGGAAGGAGAGGTGCAATCCCGTTCTTTAGAACTTTATATTAACCCGGAGTTATGTGTCACCATTTCAAAAAGTATTCTGCAAATAATAGCAGTAAAGTCCATCATGGTACAGATAAACAGGCCAGCAAATATGTTGCTATAGCGTAATTCTGCTTGAAGACATTTGTTTTGCTCACAATTGTTTTCACTTTCACCATTCTTATACTATTATAATAATAATATACTGAAAGTGAGACTCTATATCCTCAACATCAATAATAATAATACAGTTTAATTAATGTCTTAATTGTTAATATAATAAGAAATATGTTAAGTTCAATTTATATGTAATAATGTAAATCACAGGGAGACTATACAAACCATAAAAAATAAATAAATAAATAATAGCTTATATTATTATATCATTAATAATTAACTAATAACAAATATTATGCTAAGAGGAAGACTGTATACATCCTTTTAATACTACTACTACTACTACTACTACTAATAATAATAATAATAATAAAAATTTGTCAAGTAATATCTTAGAAATGTAATTAATAACAAATAATACACTGAGAGGAAAACTCATACATCCTCTAGATGACAACAACAACAACAACAACAACAACAACAACAATAATAATAATATGTATGTGTGTATGTGTATGTGTGTGTGTGTGTGTGTGTGTGTGTGTGTGTGTGTGTTATTATATATCATCAATAACTGATACTTTATGCAGTGTTTTTATTGTATACAATATACTCCTAAGCATACAAAGTCAAAAAATAAACCATATATTTTTCCATATATGATCAATATTCAAAATGGTCATGTTAGAACATTTTACAGCATTTCTACAGCTGACGAGATCAGATGAAAACTATTCAACATTACAGACTGAAAGCAAAACTAAGCTCTGGACATCATGTCAGTACCCAGCTACCAAAAAGCTCCTGTGAGTATCGATCAAACTACATGGCTTGGTGCAGGAGCTGAAATTCACTGAATTTACCGAAGAGCTCTGATGTTCTGCAAAAGCTTTGGGAAGTCCTGACGTCTCATTCCATAACCCAGTGAAGCTGGAAGATCTTCTTCTGGAATGTCTGCATCGCTGTGTTCATCTTGTTTTATTACTTTAATGCTGACATGTAATCAGCATTAATGACCAGCAGTACTGCTTGGTCAACAACAGCTTCATTCTTACTGTTACTAGCCGGTTACTTAATGACCTTTGGCTCATTGGATTGTGTAGCTAATGATGAAGTTGTATGTTAACACAAGGATTCATAAATGTGTAAACATTTTCATGGTACCATGTGTAGTGCCTTTGACAATTTGCTTTAGTGTTGGGAAAAGAAAAATGCAGAAAATTATTAGCACCTACAGTATTTTACTGTTTTTCCATAATACATGATGGAGCCTTCTGTATTTATTTGTCATCAATGTTACATCAAATATATACTAAGAATCTTTTTAGGTTTCTGCTACTTCAACCCTTGGTGTTGGCTTTCCAAAAATTCTTATTTTAATGAGAATTATGCAAAATCATTTTGAAGTCTTGCTCCTGAAAAAAAGACAAATTTTTACATGGAAATAATAGTCCAGGAAGAGCCTTTTAAAGCGCTGACTCAGTTTTGAGGATTATACAAATTTTAACTAAATTCATGACTGGCTGGGGTTACGTTTTTAGACAAATTTTGCTAAAGACTGTTTTGCTAAAGTTTAAGCTGTGGCATTGTTTGATAAGCTTCTGCAATGTCCTGTATTTATTTCCATCAGAGTTTTCATTAATTTTTTTGCCAAGATCTTGTAGTGATGATGTGACCAGAGTCGGACACGCTGCTTAAGACTTCTCCAGCACATCCCAGATTCTCAGCCGGGTTAAGGTCTGTATGGACTACCTGTAGTGGCCCAATCCGTGTGTAAATGACAGCTCATGCTCCCTGAACCACTCTTTTATCCTGGCAATCCTGGCATTGTCATGATGGAATATGCCTGTGCCATCGGGAAGAAAAATCACAGATGGAGAATAACCTGGTCATTCAGTATATTCAGGTGATCCAGCTGACCTCATTCTTTGGGCACATAATGATGGCTATATTCACACAGCAATTATCCAATGGGAGGCTCTCACCTATGCCCAGAATTAAATTCAGGCGGTGACTTTTTTTGGCTTGAGCAGAATTCTTTATTGCAATTTTTTCTCGAACCAGTGTTTGGACCCGCACTTTGCCCACCCTGCGTATATTATTATTATTAACATTAAAATGTACTTTAGTCTCATTCCACTATATTATTATTAAACATAAAAGGTATGCAAACCTTTTATGCATTCAATCGTATGTATATATATATATATATATATATATATATATATATATATATATATATATATATATATATATTTAAACTTCTAAAAACAATATATATATTAAAAATGTGAATTTCTGCCTTTTCTTTTCAGTGGCAAAAATGATTTTCATACTGACTTCTTACACACTAAATGTCTTATATCCTCTTACATGCTCCAAGAGATTTTGATCTTCCTCATGAAACCACTATATCAGCTTTACGAGAGCAGCAGCAATAATCATTATTCATTCATTATTCATATTCAGCGTGGGTTATATTCAAGTCTACCGTTCGTGGAGTAGGGCCCCCTTTTTTTGCTGATGTAAGTCTTGGTATAAAAGGTTACTGTGACGCATGAGACATGAGATGCTTTAAGGGACTTTCAGTTCCAAATTTTAAAAAGAAATGATGATATGGAGAGACCATAGAGATGGATGCCGTGGTATTGACATCATGACTATGTCTCGAACTTCATAGCACTGATAGAGACGTTCAACCGTCGATGAGGAATCACATCCAACTGTTCCATTACATATGCGGCTGGGATGATGATTTGTAGATGGGTTTCTTGAGGGTAAAGTAAGGGATGTGGTAGAAAGTGGTAAAGATAGGAGTCTATGTGACTGCATTTGGACTCGTGTTCTCAAAGCGATAAGGGATGTTTTACCATGTAAAAATGTTTATCATGAAAATGAATTTTTTAAGTTGCTCATGACATCTACAAATACTCAGATGTCAAGGATGACGACTACTCTGCCACTAATAATAATAATAATATATATATATGTATGTAATAATAATAATATGTATATGTGTATGGTATCACTGATAATAGGCGGGGTCCAGCTTAAAAAGCCACAAAATGCAGCACAAAAGCAGCCGATGTACGAAAGAAGGAGTCAGTGCTTCAGACTACACAATTTCATGTAGAATTTTTAGCGCACCGTTATGCTTTTACTAAGTGCTAAATACATACACTTCTTGGGCAAGTTACAGCTTTGTGCGACTTGTGGTTTAGACTGCATAGATTTATCTAGCATTTGTAGCGCCCTCTATTGTTCAAATAGCCGCATTGTATAATTAAAGCCTCAGTGAATCAGACTGCATAAATTGCATGTAGCATTTTTAACACCCCTAGAGGTCACAACACATTTTTCTTTGCTAAAGCGCCAATTATAGGCTAATCCCTGATCACTTTATTGTGTTTTGTCACACGTCTTCCTGTGGTCCATGGAAAAATCAAAATGAAACTGGTCTGTGGTGCCAAAAAGGTTGAGGATCACTGGTCTAGTGAATTCTATCATATCAAAAAAAAAAATTGGCTCAGCTAGTGTTTTGTACAACTGGTCAGGGATGGAAGAAAAAACAAAACAATAGCAGCAGCAGCAAGACTTGCTCGGACAGAGGAGATGGAGAAGGGATTTTGCCACCAACCACATTGAGAAATATTTCCTCTGGAATTATCACAACTGCCCCAGGAAAAGAATTAGAGCATATGAGGAGTACTGCCACTATTCTTCTGTTATCTGCAGGCAGTAAATCTCAACTGCACAACAGAAATTCTTGCTTGCAAAAATTGCTAGCTTAATAAATGTCAAACTGTTAATCCAGTGTGATACTTTACTGTATGGTAATATCAAAGAAACAATTTAAAACCATTCTACAGTGTGAGCTAGTAAGTTTGCTTTATCGCACCATTTATTTATAATTTTATACTGATTTTTTTTTTTTGGTTTTCAATAGGACTTTAAAATATCTTTAATTGAATAAGGTTCAAGGAAATTTAAGCAAAAGCACAACCAAAAAGCAGACAACAGGCTTGAAAATACGAATTAATACTAAAGCGTCTTTATGGCGGCGTGTGATTCAGACATGCAGATGCCCTTTTTATCTCAAACTGAAATGCTGTGCTACTCTGAAGGTCGTATAGGTAGTTTGTGGAACTCACCAGTGGCAGTTCTGTACAAATCAGCACTTCACAGTGAGTCAGTCATCAACAGCATTTGTCCTTGTATTTGCAAACTTAGAGGTAAATATGATTTTGTGCTTTATTTTCAAAATGCAACATCAAATAAAGTGTCACCTTCCTTGGAAGACTCAGACTGTCAGCACTTTACGTCTTGTGGTTTATTTAATAGAGATCAAGGTTCCGACTCAAAATTTTCATATACGATATACTTTCAAACGCCACAAAATCTGTTATTATTATTATTATTATTATTATTATTATTATTATTATTATTATTATTATACATTTATTGAGCAGGTTCTTTTAATAAATTATCTAAATAATACATTTTTCATAGCACAGTAAATTACCAAAAGTTACACACTTTTCTCTATGTTTGAAATTGGCATCAACTGTTGTCTAATTTATGTCTATATAAAAGTGGATCTAATGATTTCAAAAATTCTAATTTATAAAACATCCTTGCAGGCATTCTTTGTAGGCTACTTGTCAAGATTTCATCTACTGTAGATTTTTGATCTTGCTTTGCAGTGGAAAGTTGTAAAGTGGGAGCGACTATAAATAAAAATATCAAATTAAATGTTTCTTTAATAATGGAAAGGGTGTGTCCCATATTTAAAGGGACTGTCCTCTAAATTTAAATTGTGGCCAAAACTGGTACTGCAGTTAAATTTAAAATACTGTAGCGCGTTGTTTCCCCTCCCCCTCCTCCCCAGACTCGAGGTTGCCAGATATTTTGGCGGTTCCTTATATTTGGCCAAACTAGTGTCTAATGTTAGGTTTGGTATTGCCATAATTAGCGTGCTAATGTTTGCATCGTTACCACACTGTTTCAGTGCAACACGATGCTGATGTTAGCCGTCACAATGCAGTCAGTTTGATGACCCACCTGCACATGGGCTACGATCTATGATCCAACATGAATAATGTTATTCAACTCTTGAAAAGATTTGAAATATTCATCCCTATGTCTAGTGGTGACACAAGTTAGTCAACCTTGGCTAAATCTTACCGTCCAGGAGAAAATTTGCCACTTTGGCATCTGTCTTCAATTCCTTCTCCGCTTTTAGCCGTCTCCATCTTTCAAAAGCATCTCCTGTGGTGATCTTCGTTCTGTTTCTGCTTTGGTCAAGACATTTTTAAGAGTCATAGCGAGGCCTTTTAGCTTTAGTAACGTCAGACATTTGTAATCCAGAACGCTTGTAGCTTCAGCTCAGTTGTAACTAGCAACCTGGATGCTGAAATGCTGCTGACTTTTTTATTTCTATCTTTACATTTGCAGTCTTGGGATTGTTCCAGGTACATTTCACTATATGTTGTACTTGGAAAACTATGTATATGACAAATAAAGAAATACATACAGGCACTCCAAGTTAAACCAAGCAATATATTACATTTTGAAAGAGAAGAAATCTAAATTACTAGCAAGAAGAAATTGATTCATGTCCATGCTTAGGATGTGAGTCAGAAATTTTAGTTAGAAACTTTAAAAATCAACTGTGACCTCTGTTGGAGAGTGTTTTCCTGGCGTGAGAGCTGGTTATTCAGTGGAATTATTCACATCATGCCAAATGTACAACTGGTATGATAGGAACAGACAGAGGACACAGACTCAGCATGCAATAAGAATGACTTATGCAGAATTTACTCAGCCCCAGACGAGATTGTCGCTTCAGGGCAGCACTTCCAAAACCAAGTTCCCTTAGGTACAGCAGGTTCCAGGTTTCACTTCACCTTATTTAGCTCCTAACACAACCCAAACACTTATTAACTTGTGGTTTTGGTTCAGGTCCAGGTCCAGTTACTTATTTAGCTGGTTCAGGTGATGTATTTATAGCACACGACAGTATATGTGATATAGTTGTTTAACTGAATAAAATACATGATTTTGGATGCAAATGTACGGCGCAGTCACTTACTTACAAGGAGTTTGATCGTAAATGGCACACAGACATAGCAAAGCATCTCCCCAAATTAACCGATATACATTTTGCTTGGAATTTAAAAATGAATATTTAATGAACGTTGTCGTATACTGTAAATTCCTGCATTAGTTGAAAAAGAATTTATGTAGGATGTCATGAAAGAGTTGTGCAGGGAGCCTTCATGTTTTCACTTTAATTTTTTTAAGTGACTGTAGGCTATCTCCACCACGTCCTACTTTCCAGATTTTATTGAAGTTAGAAACAGAGCTGGGCCTTAAGGCCATATTACATAATTGTGATATAACATCACATGGTTTTTTGATGGCAGATCAAAAACGACGAACCACAACGAAACCCTTGTTTTTAATTGGATTCCTGTTGCTAACCAAGGCTAATCCACACTCATGTTGGGTGTTATCATGGCGTTGGAATTTGCACCAGTATAAATTAGAGGTTGTTAACAAAAATCTTAGGATCCTCCAAACCTTATCATCCGGCTTTAGATAGAAACCTCAAATATTAGATCAAAGTTTCTGGACAACTAAACCACTCTAATGTTTTAAATCGTGATTTAATCATAATTTGCCTCACTTGTAATTCATTCATTCATTCATTCATTTATTATCTGAACTGCTTAATCCCAACTGGAGTCGCGGGAATTATGGGAACTCTGGGCAGGCACCAACACACCACAGAGCACACACACACTCACACAATCACACTCCCATTCACACCTTACGTTGTCAATTTAGAGTCACCAATGAACCTATAGTGCATACTTTTAGATTGTGGGACGAAACCAGCGCTCGAAACCCACACAACATGGGGAGAGCGTACAAACTCCACACAGTGGGGACAGATGACCCGGTGATCGAACACAGGACCTTCATGCTGTGAAGCAGCAACACTAACCACTGTGCCACTGTGCTGCCCATCTTTCTAATACATTTTATCACAAGGTATCCTGTCTTCATGACTTTTTCAAATTTGTTGTTGTCTAATAATAAGCGAACAATCAACTATGTTTGCCTCGGCCCTGACGCCCTTGTTGAGGATTTCACAATTACTCACATTAAGTGTAAATATTTGTAGTTAAATACAACATGTAGTGAAATGTAAACTTTGTTCATTCTAAAAAGATAACTCCAGCACGTTTGAACCTATATTCTACTGTTAGAGGTCTTTGAGTGCTGTCAGTTGTTAAAACATCAAACAAATTGGTACTACCTTGGTGGGAGATATCACGGTAGCAGCCAGCCTGGCCAGGCAGCTAATAACCAAAGTGATCGGGGCAGATTTCTAACATCCAAAAGAGTCAGTTGTCGAACTAATTTCTATTCCCATTTACAGAAGCTAAGTTTCACAGTCGACTCTTTTGGACTTTCACGAACGCAGCGGAAATCAACAGATGTAGGCTATGTGACAGCCTGCTTAAACACTTGTTTTTATACAGTTTATTTACCACTGCTGAGTTAAACAGGCAGTGTTATGTTCATAAGGCTCCCTGTGGCGTGGCACAGGGCTAAGATAGATATCATTAGTGACACAAAAACAACATTAACTTTGACACTAGCTGCATAGCCAGGCTCGCTGCTACCGCCATATCTCTGCCAAGGTAGCACCGATTTAATTCGTTTTTTGGCAACTGACAGTACTCAAAGACCTCTAACAGTAGAATATAGGTTCAAACGTGCTGGAGTTCTCCTTTAAGACTGAGGACAAATACTAAGATTAAAATAGAATAATTTAAAGCATATTCAGAGTTCAAAGTAACATCAAAATATAAAAAAAAAACTATACAGTACATACGTATATATAGTTTTTATGTAGTCTTGAGGAATAGAATTTACATATGTGACCCTCCACGGCAAAACCAGTCACTTGTCGCATCCTAAAAATGTGACTTTCTTGAGGTGAGGAATTCAATTCCAGCAGAATGTTAAAAGTTTCTGTTTTGACCGCTCTACTTCAATATTTACGGTAAATCCACTGGTTGACTAGCGTGAAGATATTTCTCCGGAATCCATCTTCGTCTCCCGAGTTCAGTTCACCTAACGCAGGTAGGCTATCCGTGTGGCTGTGAATGCAAACGCAGCCGCGACCGCACCAAGCGTCTGTGAGTGCTACAGCGATAGTCAACTCCAAAGGCAGATTTCTTCGTTTCTCACTTGGCGTGACAGGAGAAACCCGACTCATTTGAATGTTGATATCTCAGTCATATGTCGTCCGATTCATTGAATATAGGTATCGTTTTGAAGCTTGATTTATGCCCTTTCATGAAAACATAATAACTCAATTTTGAAAATTTGCGGCAAGCGACTGGTTTTGCCGTGGAGGGTCACATATATGTTGTATGTGTTGTTGTGTAATACATGAGTCATTTTTTGTAGTTTTACAGTAATATATTTAATTCCTGTATAGGTCAACTTGGCCCGCACTTCTTGAGACCGGTTCAACGGTCTCAGCGGACCTCCATTGACTTGGAATGTCGCGAACGGCCCGAAGACAAGTTACTGCTGGGTGACATTTGACACGGCGGCGGCGGTGGAGTTGGCAACGGGCAAAGACGAGGCGACCCGGCCCTGGCGCTGAACAGACACTCCTCCTTTCCTCCACTCCTGCACTCCTCCTCTCCACTCCCTCCATCACCATGAGTCATACGCTTGGCACCAAGCATGCAATCTCCCTGTCCCATTAGAGCACTGTTAACTGCCCCCATTGACACACACCATGATTTGCAGGTCACTGATGACGGTCTACTTGTGTGTATGTGTGTGTGAGTGTGGATATGATGCATATTTGACTTTGAAGGTGCCAAATAATAAAAAAGTAAAAAATTTAGAAATCAAAGCAAAACATGCCTTGTGTATCTGTGTGTGCATGCATGAGCATGTGTCTGTCTGTCTATGTGTGTGTTTGTGTGTGTGTGTGTGTGTGATGGATGACTGTCTGCCATATTAGATCTGCTGACTTCACTGGTGCTGACCTACATGTGGCTGTGTGTTGATGCTTTGTGACAGGATTCCCAACTCTGGTGTAAACGCCTTGTCTCACGCGACTACACGCAACTTCCACGTCAACTCGAATTTACGCTCTCTTCGTGTTGTGACATTGCGTTTCAGTGCGAATATTCAACAAATAAACTTAAGTTCATGATGTAATGTCAAGCGGTTGCAAACGGAACTGCGACGGATGCAACACTTACTCTCATGGAATTGCCTGTTATTAAATCTAGCGCTAAATTATGAATCGTACGTGTTATTGTACAAACTGGGGCGGATCCGGGCGGCTGCTTTTAATTTGGGATTTAAGATGTGAAAAGTGTAAGGGAGAATTAAAATGCACAGCACAGATGCTGTGCTTAATTTAAGGTTACTCTGTGGGAAAACAAAAAATGATCTTTGCTGAATCGTAAGGAAAAACATCTCCACTTTAGAAACAATTTTTAAGACTTGAAACTCAGTCTCTTTCAGCATAGGTGGACAATTCAGTTATTCTTAAATCTGTGCAACTGAAACAGAGCCAAGACACAGGTGCTGAGTTAAAAAACAAACAAACAGAAAAAGCATTGGGTCATGAACAATCCAAAAAGTCAAAAACCAGAACTCCAAGACAGCAAAAACTGCGTGAAAATGCCAGCAGCAAAGAACACCTGGTTCACAGGTTAAAAAAGATCCTGAAATACACTGAATAACAAAGCAATTGAATAACAATTTCTAGATTACTGTCGTACTCAGCGATGTGAAAGTACACACATTCTTCAGTCAAGTAGAAGATGCATGTGTTTAAAAAGACTCTAGTAAAACAAATAATAACTGATAATAAGACTGAACTATCTAATCATGACACAAGGGGAGGGGAAAAGAGGGAAATGACAGACATAAGACCCCAAGACAGACGCAAGACAGGACAGGAGTGCCCTCTGGTGGGCGACTGGAGTAAAGTCCACAGGGAGCCATGACAGTAGGTTGTTAATACAGTCGGGGTGTTGATTCCCAAAATAAAAATGTAATAACATTTCATTAATGTCTATGAAGATCTACGATGATACAATTTTGATTTTTCTATTCAGCAGTCGGCAAACACTGTGAAAAATATACTGATCACTATGATTGGTGAATGCTATTCACCAATATGCTAAAAGTTTTAAAAAATCTATAGCAGTTTAAAACAGCCTCACTGCTGATCAGCTACAGAAAAAAAGGTAGTTCAGTTGGTAACATCGAAAACTTTTGTTTAGATACTGCCTAATACTGTATCTGAGCACCTCTATCATTCCTAGACAATCAGGGGTGTTTCCCAAAAGCATTAGCAACTAACAAAGTGTACATTAGCAATTAGCAACTAACATAATGTACATTAGCAATTAGCAACTAACATAGTGTACATTAACAACTAACAAAGTGTACATTAGCAATTAGCAACTAACAGTGTACATTAGCAAATAACATAGTGTACATTAGCAATTAGCAACTAACATAGTGTACATTAGCAATTAGCAACTAACAGTGTAGATTAGCAATTAGCAACTAACATAGTGTACATTAGCAACTAACAGTGTAGATTAGCAATTAGCAACTAACATAGTCTACATTAGCAATTAGCAACTAACATAGTGTACATTAGCAACTAACAAAGTGTACATTAGCAATTAGCAACTAACATAGTGTACATTAGCAATTAGCAACTAACATAGTGTAGATTAGCAATTAGCAACTAACATAGTGTACATTAGCAACTAACATAGTGTAGATTAGCAATTAGCAACTACCATAGTGTACATTAGCAACTAACATAGTGTACATTAGCAACTAACATAGTATACATTAGCAATTAGCAACTAACATAGTGTACATTAGCAACTAACATAGTGTACATTAGCAATTAGCAACTAACATAGTGTACATTAGCAATTAGCAACTAACATAGTGTAGATTAGCAACTAGCAACTAACATAGTGTACATTAGCAACTAACATAGTGTAGATTAGCAATTAGCAACTACCATAGTGTACATTAGCAACTAACATAGTGTACATTAGCAACTAACATAGTATACATTAGCAATTAGCAACTAACATAGTGTACATTAGCAACTAACAAAGTGTATATTAGCAATTAGCAACTAACATAGTGTACATTAGCAACTAACATAGTGTACATTAGCAACTAACATAGTGTACATCTACTCAAGTATCCTTTGCAATATGTGGAACAGTACTCCGGAACAGAGTGAGGAGAGGGTGGTGGTCTGAACATTTTGCAATCCACAGACCAGCTTTAAATCTACTACTCTCACACACATACACCTCAAGTATTTATTGACTCCCTACTTGTCCACATTGTCCACAAGAAAATATGAACACGTTCCTATTACTGTATAAATGAAAATGTGTTCGTTCATAATGAATCTCTAGAGTCCTTCAATTTACACTCGGACGTCTCACACCTGCGGCTTCGCTCCCAAACTGCGCACCCTTTCACAGTTCAATAAAAAGGCATAACAGTTAGACTTTGGGAAAACACTTCCCTCCTCGAATCTACCTAAAGCACATTTTAATTAGTAGCCGTTTTTCCTCCTGCTTTAGCTGCTCCGTCGCTGCCCAGAGGCTGAAGTAATAGTTGTGGCAAATTACACAAAGGTGTCAGTCATGCAGCTCTTGTTCTAACCATTCAGCAAAAAAAGTGAGTGTGTAGCCTTCAGCTAAAGCTCTCTTTCCGTGTGTGAGTATATGAGCGTGTGTATGTGGGAGCGTTTAGACGGCAATGTGGGGGCCGAATTCTCTCCACAAAGACTTAACGTAACACGCGCACCCCCACAAAGATGTCAAAACTTCCACGTGAATGTGTGTGTGTTTGTGTGTTCATGCTTGTGTGTCCGTATTTCACTCAAGTAAAGCAATTTTATCTTTCCTCACTTGAGTGCACTGCTTGAGTGAGAGCTGAAATGTATTTCAGGTAGAAGGCGGAGAGGAAGGTAAGTTGCATTAGCTCGATGTTATCGCGGCTTACACAGTAAAACAGCTCATAATTTGTGCAGTATAGAAGGAGAGCATGTGCAATAAAAGTCTTGCTACACAGACAAACGTACACCCACACACCAACATGTACTGACAAAGAGCGGAAATACAGAATTTCATTGAAGGAAAGAAAGCTCCGGAAAGAACCCCAATAACACGGAAAGTATCTTGTTTTCTACATAATGGGCTCCAAGATGAACAGCTCATCTCGCTTTACGCGAGTCGGTATAGTCAAGTTACAACACCGCAGAGGAGGCTTAATTCACGAAATACAAAAATGACCACATTTTTCATGATAATCATCATCACAGAGCTACAGCTAATTTAGCTCCGCAGTGGGATTTCAGTGATATCCGCAAGATGCTGCATTTTGAACATGTAGAAACTGCTGGGGTCTAAAACGCAGCACAGCAGTAGTTACCAAAAACATGTGTAAATAAATTTGTTTCTCTGAATACAAAAATTGATGAATCTCAAGACTCTTATTATTTGCATTTAACAACACACATCCTCCTTGAATTGATATAGGTATCGTTTTGAAGCTTGATTTATGCCCTTTCATGAAAACATAACTCAATTTTGAAAATTTGCGACAAGCGACTGGTTTTGTCATACAGAGTCACATATCAATATTACTTATATTACAATACAGATAATGGTAAAACTACAGTATAGTAAAGTGATAGTAAAGATTCATTATATTAGGTTGTTTAGAAAACTATTATGTGAGTATTAGACTCATTAGACTAGGTCAAGCTACATTATACGTCAGCAACAACTAACGTCCTGCTATCAACAGACCGTTGTCATTCAATGACCAGAAACAGAAATATATAGAGTAAAAAATAGCCTGATTTTTATACGATATAAAGAACAAGAACAGAGAGAGGAGAGCATGGATGGTCATAATATGTGAGGATATAAATTCAAGAAAGTTAGAATAACAAATGTAAAAAATATCCAATACTCGGTTGGTTTAAATCCACCTATAAGGCTTGATGTTAAGCCTCTGTGTTTGCTTCAGAAACCTTGTTGGAAAAGTTCAACATTTTGTTCTAAAATAATATTTACTGTTTAAATCTGGTGTTTGATGATAATATTATACAGGAAAAATAAATAAAAATAAAATAAATGCATTTTAAATATTAAAACAGAAACTCTTTTGGGCTTTACACTCTCACTACAACACACACTAAATAGTGCATCTAACGATTCCAATGTTTTCTTTATGATGGCTCCATCCTCTGTAAAGGTACAAAGTCTGCAACGAAGTAACCAGTAAATACAGCGTATGATAATTGATTTTACACTTCTGTTGATAAAGGCAATTTTATTTATCTGTGAAAGCTTCAGTAAAAGAAAGGATTCAGCTCTTTCGAAGTTCTTTATACACAAAGATCAGTTTGTTCCAACTGTTTGGCTTCGGGTTGGTGGTGAATCTCATCTCACACTTGAAAGGACATGAAAAGGCAATCTGTCAGAAGTTTGGACTTCAGCATTTAGTGAAATAGATTAGAACACATTACTTCTGCTACAAGTGAAGCAAACCACGTCCTCTTCTGAAGTCTCATCACACCGTCATTAAAAAAACATAGAGGAACAGAAAAGCTCAGTTGTGCAAAACCACATTTTCAACGCCTTTAACGGTGGGTAAAATAAAAGTCATTTGTGAAATGATTATCTTTTCTTACTTTATATCATCAAATGGCGTGAATGTATGGAAGTTTTTTGCATGCAGTGTATATGATCACATATTCCAAGCACTAATATTATTCCTTAGGGTAAACCAGCAAACTTCATTGTCCAAACCGCTTTGTCCCAGCTGTGGTCACGGGGAGACCGGAGCCTATCCTAGGAGCCATGAATGCAAGGCGGGGAACAACTCTGGGCAGGCGCCAACACAGGGCACACACTCACTCAATCACTTACGGGTCGAATTTAGAGTCGCCAGTTAACCTATAGTGCAAGCTTTTGGACTGTGGGAGGAAACCGGGGCACCTAGAGGAAACCCACACAAACACAGGGAGAGCAAGCAAATTCCACAAAGACAGGCCCCACGGCCGACCCCGGGGGTCTAACCCAGGAACTTTTCTCTGTGAGGCAGTGGCGCTAACCACTGCGCCAGCATGCCACCCGTCAAGAAAAAATACTTTTGTCAGATTGAGATGGATATTTGTTTTTGTACTTTGTTTTTTGTAGCACTCTGTTCCATGTTGAGTATAATAAGCCATATAAATAATAAACAATTGCATTTGTAATTCGTAATTCATTTTACACATAATTTTAAATTATTTTTGGTAATAAATTAATTTAAGCAGCAAAGAAAAAATCTGAGGAGCCACTTGGGAGCCGAAAAAGCCAGAATTCCCATCACAAATTTCTGCAACAAAAACACTTCTCATTGGTCAATTAAAGCATTTTTATCTTACCTTATTGGTTGCTTTCATGCTACTATGAACTACTTCAATAGAAAGGGAGGCACCTGCAAATCCCAAAATTGATCAGATTTAAAATTAAAGCCAGATTGAATATATTTTTTCCTTTTATATTCAGGATCTAACATTAACGTCTCAGAGATCTACCAGTCGACCGCAATCTATGGGTTGGCGCTCCTTGTTGTTATCTTCTTGATCTGAACATAATCATATCTGGCCTTGATTCACTCATTCAGGTTGCAAATATTCTCTGCATTCTTTAAAAATAAATTACATTATTCATTCATTATGTGAACGGCGTGGCAGGGACCAGAGCCTATCCCGGGCCTACGGGCATGAGGCGGGGATAAACCCTGGGCGGGCGCCAGCAAACCACAGGGCAGACGCACTCACACAACCACATTCTTAATTACACCTTACGGGTCAATTTAGAATCGCCAAGCATGCTTTTGGAGTGTCGGAGGAAACCCACGCGAGCACAGAGAGAGTACGCAAGCTCCACACCCAGGGTTCCAGCCGAGGTGGAGGGTCGAACCCAGGACCTTCTCGCTGCGAGGCGGCAGCGCTAACCACTGTGCCACCGTGCGACCATCAATTACATTATTATGAATTAAACATCCAATGCACGAAGGCGACAGAATCTGTTTAGTTCACTTTAGCTTCCAATCTGGAGAGTGTTAACACTGTTTTAAGGGGGAAGGCTATCTAGTTCTGGCCTCTAAAAGAGTTCTGGCCTTTGAGAAGGAGAACGTGGTCAAATGCGTAAAAGCTGGTGGAAAAAAACGAAACCCATTTCAGACGCTCCTTTATCTAGTCTTATGCAGCTACGTGGCTTTCTTCTGATAACACCAAAGCCAAGGAAGCGCCATGGGAACGGTCAAACTCCATTTAATGACCTGCTTTTAGATGGCACCCGAGAGCCGCAACACGGCAGTAAACATATTTTTCAAGCGACCCCCACACCTATCGCTGCTAATATCACAATGCAACCTAAACTGTCACAGCCCAAGTGCTTTTTAAAAAGCCTCCTGCCGGTACAGAACGTGCTTCTTCTTCGGCAGAAGCACCAAACGCATGTGTAACAAAAAAAATGTGTCTCTCTGTTCCTCCAGTTACCCAGAGGACCTGCAAAAAATGCTGAAATGGATTTTTTTCTTCAAGGAAAAAGCTCAATTACAGGCTTTGTGGGGAAATGGTAGCGACAGATTGCCATTGACTCACGCTGAGAGGAGTGTTATTAATGGGCAGATAATTTTCTTTTCCCTTTTATTATTACAATGCTGGAGTAATCGCAAGTGTCATTTAACTTAAGGAACAATTGTAAATGAGAAGCG
Source organism: Distichodus sexfasciatus (assembly GCA_032718565.1). Lineage (NCBI taxonomy): Eukaryota > Metazoa > Chordata > Actinopteri > Characiformes > Distichodontidae > Distichodus > Distichodus sexfasciatus. The sequence goes on from JAVGVS010000024.1 coordinate 110,443, forward strand.
GTTCAAGTAGAAATGGATAAGTTTGCTTGTACTTGCTACAAAAATTGATGTCATTTTCGGGACAGAGTTGATATTCTAACATAGTTAAAACTACTCTTTTGGGAAATGCACCCCTCAAAGGAACGTTACAATGTTTACATGAAATAGAACGAATGTGGAAGTGCCCGATGATGCTTTTCGTAACTTAGTGACAACAAGCGCTGAGGAACGCGCCGAGAAAGCACTCTGGAAGTGGGGTTTTGTGGTAAGTGGCCAAAATGGTCCAAACCAAGGGAGAAAATGAACTTGGGCTCGTTTTAAGCGAACTAAACAAGGCATGTGTGAATACACCCTAAGTCTAAGTTTGCTCATTTGAGAAACATGTTTACCTAATCGACTACAAAAGCATTCATCCACATCACTCTGAAAATGAGTGTCAGCCAAACACCTTCAAATCTATGCAGGCAGTTCTCCATTCTGTCCTCAAGGACGTTCAGCCAGGTTTTTTTGTTCGTTTCCTGACACATTTGAGCCAACTAATCAACATTTTACAGCCCCTTATTACCCAGATTCGGGTGTGTTTGGAGAGAGAATGCAAGGAAAAATGCTGATTTATTTCGGATTAGAAGCAATTTGGATTTGTATGATCCCCAGAGTTCATCTTGTGGGTCGAAACAAAAAGAAACACTTACTTCATGACAAAAGAGCCAAGCTCCAGGGGACAAAGTGCAGACTTGTGAGTTTCTACGTGGTTAAACCAGGCTAAGCTTGTCTCATGACCATTCACCTGCGAAATGTGACTTTTGCAATTCCTGGCGAAACAATTCGCGCCGTGCCGCCGCTCATATTTCCATTTTAATGGCTGTCCAAATGAGAGAGGCTGCCCCTGCTCCCGCTGGTCTGGGGGAGGGGGTTTTATTTGTTTATTTTTTTATTTCTTGAGGCTCTGTCGTGGTCAGTGTTGGGAAGTAGCTAACTACAAATGGTGTCTATTTTAACTTTTTAGCATTAATAGGAATGTAGCATGCATGATTGCATCATTAATATGCTACATCATTAAAAAAGCAAAAATATATATTTTTTCTCTACAAAATTTTTTGAAAGCAAGTATTTTCAACTAGCAGGTGTTTGCGATTGGTTGCCCTTAGCAAAAAGTAGTTTATTGAAGTGTACTGCGAGTATACTTATTATATACTAAAACTCAGGCAGTATACTTGAAGTTTACTTTTTTTATACTATATTTTATAGGCTTAAGAATAGTATAGTGAAGTATACTTGACTTTGATAACATGTAATTAAAACAGTAGCTTTAATTACAAGTAACTTGTAGCTTAAAAAGCTACCATTTAAATGTAGCTTTGCCAACAGTGCTCATTATCTTACAGCTATTAACACCAACAGAAATGCTCAAGTCATGCAACCTAAGCAATTGATTGAATCATTAATTATTTAGCATGATGGGAAAGTTGAATACTTGGTTTATTGATTACTGACTTGAGTTAATAAAGCTCAAAAAGCATCACTGTCAAAATATTTTTTGTTCCACTAGTCGGCCTTGTCGCTCATGGCGTCATTTGAACGTTCGATCTTGCTTAAAGGAGCCGCAGGCTTGTAGCCAGTGTGACAGCAAGCTTTGTTGTGCTGTTGTTGCTGGTGCCCAGCCCCAAAAAAACTCTATGAGGTCCAGACAAGCAGAGGATATTCAATCAGCTTTTCACGCGCCATTTTAGAACGGAACAAAAGTATGGTAGGAACCAAAGTTTCCGAATACGTTTTCTGGGACACTCGCAAGCGAAGAACGATTACATTCCGAGTGGTTTACAGCCAAAACGCTAATTTGATAACTAATTTGCATAAAGTTAAGTTGTCTTCAACTTTGTTTTGCTGCTCTAGTCGCCCAAACTTTCACGCTTATTGCTTTTGTTGCTCTTAGCGCTCTTGATGCTTTTGTCAATAGAACCTCACATACTTCTGATGATTATACAGCTCTAGTAGCTCTTGGTCTGAACGTAGCATTACCTGTGGAAGTGAAAACAGTTGTTCTAATATTTTTGCAGTAAACTGATTTTAGGCTAGCGTGCTAACTCTGTTCTCTTTGAATTCCAGGCCAATTACTAACACTATCAATCAGTTATTTGTAGCTTGTAGTGTAGATGACTACTATATTAAAAGAGTAGTTTGTAGCTACCGCTTAAAAGTAGTTTCCCCAAAACTGACCGTGAATCCCCAACCCACCTTGGAGCAGTTTGACGACTGAATGATTGATAACTGCGCTATTGAGATGGAGAGCCCGGTCCAGTCCGTTTCCCGGCCAGTAAATCAGGCAGGTAAGCCGATTGGCCACTGGCTCAGCCTCGAGTAAATTGCGGTTCGCTTCTGAGCCCCGTGGACGCCCTCCAAGGGAAGAGAATCTTTGCCGTAACTCAGAGGTCGCGCAACACCCAAAACGAGCTGCCCGGATCGATAACTTTGGGGAAATCTATAGGAAATCTCTCAGTGAAAATCCGAATGTTTCATTTCGGCCCAGTGATGGGTCACATCTGTGCTTCAACGCGATCCGCAAGAGCATTGGCTTCGAGAACGTGAGCGTCTGCGATTTCATTATCTTTCTGCCGCGCGTTTCCCCACCTCCTTCCAATAAGACAACAAGAGCCCGGAAGGTGAAATTGATTTTTCGGCTTCATGATAAATTGATTTCCCCACATCAAAAATGACAATTATGGCAAACAAACATTATTGGCAGGACGTATTCTGCTGCAGATGCAGACACGTTTGAGCACAGGGGAAAAATGTAGACAGAGGGAAATTGAAATTATTGGTCAATAAATATCTGTAAGTTTATGAATGTGCATAAAAAGGGTATTTACATAATAAAAATATTAAGGTGGACTGTTGCATCTTGGAACAGAATACTGGAACAGAGTCGCAGCTCTTGCCAGGTGCTGCTTTGACAGATAAAAGGCCAAAATATTCAGCTTTACTGGATTATGGGGACAAAGTGGGGACAAGGCTGAGACGAGTGACCATAAAATCCCCAAATTTTCCCTTCACCCTTCCTGGAGGTGGCCGTGTTCCTTTTTTAAACCTCCAGTGTTCCTCTCTTTTACCCCAGTCTTCCTTCTTCCATCACTACTAGGGGTGTTGAAATTAATCTCATAATCGATGCTTTGCGATGCAAACACGGACGATTCTGCATCGATGCAGTGGCAGAACATAATCGATTATATCATAATGACATTGTTTGGTGATTTTCTGGCGGCGGCATAAAAATTCTAGTTAAAAAGTAGTTCCGGTAGTGACTGCTCCGGGTAGGAGTAGCTCACGTCTCACTTACGGCACTCACCGCATGCGCGGCAGCGGGGAATGGCGGAGGGAGGCCTATGGCGTCACATCGATGCCCAAACTAGAGCGCGCAAAATGGATTGCCGCAAAAATTGGCGTAAATTTTAAAGTCGCAAGCGCAAATGTGAAACTCGAGAGCACAAAATTAAGAATTGAGTGCGCGGTTGTGATAATATTGTTCGCAAACTGTATTGTTCCTCTCTCAAATGTCTTTTTTCCTCTCGATGTGGTAATGTCCTTGCGCACAAAGTAGATTATAGACGAGCAGCTTTTTTGCTCGAGTGAGATTTCTACTCGCGCAGTTTGAAAGCGGCGGGTTTTGGCAGTTTGGGTGCGGGGTTTTGGCCATTTGGGGGCGGGGTTTTGGCAGTTTCTGCCTGCGAATCCTATTGGCCGATGGCTACTGATTTTGTTATTGACTGCACGCTACAGAAAGTTTCTACAGAAAAACCAAAGATGATGTAGGAAGAGGAACGGTGACAGGAAGGTTAAACGCAAGTTATAGTTTATCGACCTTATAATAATAATTTCATAGTTAGGTCTTACGCGTTTAATAAGCACGCAATCAATGGCTCTCCTTGCCACCAATTTGTCTGTCCCCAATTCACATCATTGGGAGGCTGAAGCAGGCATTATAGCGCCATCATTACACACACACACACACATACACACACCAAGACTGATGGCCCAGAATTATACTTTTGTAGTATCTGCATAATCATCCATTACGTTTTGTGCTTTATTGATCCTCTGATGGTATGTAAGGTTGATATGCTTATTATATTAGTTTTAATCCTTAAACAGCTTGCAGACGAGTGTCAGAATACTAAACAGGTAAACTGCGGAAAATGGTAACGTACTATTGTAACATTTAAGGTACAGTGACAAAGGCGTTGGTTACTTTACCATTTTCCAAATCTAACGTCTGTGTTTATGTTGAATTGGGGACAGAGAAGGGAGCTTACATCTCACTGCTTATATTAGAATTTGAAAACATAATATGAAGTAATGTAGAAAAATTCAGGGGATGCATCGCGATGCAACGAGATATCGAATTGAATCGAACCGAATCGCTGACGTGATAATTATAATCGAATCGAGTTGTGAGACTAGTGAAGGTTCACACCTCTAAGCACTGCTGAGTGAGTTAGGTGCTATGTGGGGCACCAAATGTGCCAGTAAAACCCCCAAAACCACAATTACTTAATACGACCTCTACTAGTTACCCCTGGGTGCTACTCTGGGTGCTGCCGATGTTAGCGTTCACATTTCGGTGTGGTGCACTGTGTGCGGTGCTGTGGTGTGTTCACAATGACACATAATCACTCACTTTCAAGAGGTCATGGGTTCAAATCCTACCTCCAGCGCTGGCATTGTTGGGTCTCAGAGCAAGACCCTTAACCCCAGGTTGCTGCAGGGAAACTGGTCACTAAATTAGGAAAAACTAAAAGTCACCCTGGATAAGAGTGTGCTAAATCCCATTGATGTAAATTCATGTATTGACCCTTAAATGTACAAGAACCTATAATGAAAGTAAAGTCACTCATGTTGATATTTGGTATTTTAAATAAACACGGCACGATACCACTTTGTTATGTCCGATACTGATACCGATATTGTAAATTTGGATACCTGCCGATATGATACAAATCCGATACAGCTTAAGGAAATACTTGACTTAAATACTGTGTTCCTAACTAAAACAATGTAATAATTACACACCCATATGTATATGCTAAATTATTTATTATTAAAATAGCATCTCAAAAATTATTCCTTTAAGCTCAGTTCTGTAATTTAGTGACGGTCACTAATTCTGCGGCGCTAAAACCATCAGGAACACAGAGATTGTGAGTGAGAGCTGGTGTTGCTAAGAAAATTAAACAGTATAATCATGTGATTTGTTTTTGGCATTGTAGTGTGTTGTGTTGCTTGCTCTGCTCATTGTCATATCAATATGTAGGAATTAGCGCAAACGTTGAACAATAAACCAGCTTTACCGCAGTGCCACGTCTGAAACGTAACGAATCGAGTGTGTGCACATTTACAGATCGGCTCCATAGATCGGCCCAATGCCACCGATACCCGGTCCAGCTGTTTGAGTCGTTATCAGACCGCTATCTGATCCATGTATTGGATCGGTGCCATCTTTAATTTTAAAGTTAATGTTTAGTTCCTGTTTTCAGATATCTAACATTTACAATAGGTTACTATTTAGCATTATTGTGTATGCGTGTGTGAGGCAGTACAGACCCAGGCGAGCGCACATGCCCCACGATGCTGATTAGAGGTGATTCATATGTGTGCCGGTTCTCGCAGCGTGCGTTCCGACAGCAGCGACTTCTGCGACTAGAGGCTTGTGCTCCAAATTGGCTGATGTCTTATGCATAAGCCTTTAATGATTGGACACCATCGATATGTGCAATCTTTGCTGAATAAAACATTTGCCACAAAGGCGACGGAGAGGACAACGCCAAACAGATAAGTGGCATGACTTTTTTTTTTTTGCCAAAAAATGAGGAGGATACATTTTTTTCTTGCCTCCAGAAAGAGATGAATAAAAACACATTTGGAATGCGGCGAGGAATGGAGGTCGGTCTGACTGGAGGGTTTGTGTGTGTGTGTGTGTGTGTGTGATTTTTCTTCAACGTTCTTAGTCAGCAATTCCACTGCTTCTCTTTTCTCTCCATCTGCATACTCTATTTATATTCATGCTTTCTTGATATTTTTGATTAAATTTCTTTTCATAATATTTTAACTTTTATATATTGCCAAATTAAATCAGTTTTAACTTTATTGCATCCATTCCACGACACGTTCCGTCTTTCAATGCTGGAGATGACGGGTCTATGCTAGTGGTCATCGCTGTGGCTTTATCTAGGGGTGTAACAATACATCAATCTACATTGATACATCAATTCAGTGAACAAAATGAGAACACTGATCAGACATACAGAGCGTACACATTGTAATAACTCTCGCCAACCATGCAAGCCACTTTATATTAAACAGGAGGTGTATTTTTATTAAATGTGAAGACTGAGCCTCAAGAAATTTGCAGTTTTCACCAAGATTCTAACCTTCAGCAATGGTTTATTATTTAAGATTTGTTATTTAAGGGAATTGTGTCGTAGCAAACTTAGCAAAATCAGCAGACGTTAAATCGTTGACCACTTAATCGGTGTAATACTGTATTGTGATAGAACTAGCCTTACCCATTTTGTTCCAACTCTCCAAACAGAAAATAAAATGTAAATTCACAGTGTTGAAATACAGTCGGATTAAGGAACTGGGGGAGAAAAATTGGATTAGGTTGTGTCCGAAGCTGTTGTAATCCACCTGGACGGGAACAGCTCAGCCGATTTGGAATTCTCCAGAAAAGGCCCCGGAGCCAGAGATTTCCCTTAAGGCTCTGATCTGACCTCATTCCAGCCCTGCACTGATTCCACATCTGGTAGGAGCCGAATACACTTACATGAAAATACTGAGTACAAACCCCACTTGTGAAAACTGACCAGCACTCAGCCAGAACCCTGACCAGAACCCAGAGTCTACATATTTCAATATATTCGTATCCAGGATCGAAATGAAAAAGCAAATAAGAAGTAATTTTCCAACTTCTCATTTTGAGCTCAAATGAAAAAAAGAAAGATGGAAAATACACAGAAAGGCGTTTGTCACGTGATCAGAAGATCGCAGGTTCAAACCAGGACTGTTAAAGGTACCACTGAGATACTCATGAGCAAGGTACCATTCCCAAGCACGGCTCCCCGGGCACTGCCCTTGTTAGCTGCCCACTGCTCCTTCAAATGCAGAGGTCATATTTGGTTGTGGTGCACTGTGTGCTGTGGTGTGTTCACAATGACAAATAATCACTCACTTTCACTACTCATTTTTCCAGTTTGGTCTCGGAGGCAAATACCGAAAAAGCCATGTTTTATGGGTTTAGGTTTTTGGTTTTAATATTAAAAATGAATGAACTAATGATACATGTTTTAGAGATCATTAAAGTTTGACCATTTCCGTCACCACGGGAGTTTTCTGTTCCTACAGTGTTCTGAGAACTGTCTTCTTTCCTGCGAGCACTAATGCCACAAGAGCCAGTTAGTAATTTGCAGTCTGCAGCAGGACTGGCTTTTTTTTTCTTTTCTTTTTAGGGAAAAGAGGGTTTCTGCAATCCAACCAGAACATTTGCCATTTTCTCTCACCTCCTATGTCATGAACCATGTTGAAAAAGGAAATTGCATGATGGTCGTCAAGGAGACAATGTTCTGAAATCTCCAATTTTTCAGTCCACCTTTTACTATATGGCAGCCAAGGTGTTCAAATCTTTAGAAATAAAGTGAAATAATAGAGTCTTTTGGTTTAATGTTGATGATTATGATTAACAGCTAATCATCCTCATCAGCTATAATCAGCAGTTTCACTATAAGCAAATTAGAATAATTAGAAACTCAAAATTAGAAATTTTAATAATGTGAGATGCATGATTTCAGATTTTATTAGCTATTAGCCGGAGCCCTCAAGATTAAAACAAAATAAAAATCCACAATTTTGCACTTTATAAGTTATAATTATAAAGGAAAATATAAAGGTTTACTGTTTAAATTCAGTTGAAAAACAAATGATTGTTAAAATGGAATATTTATTTTTAAGATACTCTAATATGTTAATTTTATTACCTATTTATCTAAAAATGTATTGACCTATTAATCTATTATAAAATTAAAGGAATTCATCAGAGATTAAGACTAAGAACATGATTTAACATCTTTCATACAATTAAAATATTTTGTCATATACTTATGAGAGTGTTTGTATTAGGACTTATTGTAGATAAAATTTGAGGTTACCATTTAGCAACCAAATTGGCTGTCAAGGAGACAGTGTTATCAAAAATCACATTTTCCAGTGTACATTTTACTAGATGTACAAAAAAGCATACTAAAAATATTTAAATTCTTAGCTTGAAAAATGTTAACAGAACAACACTTCAAGAAGCCTACGGCAGTATAAATTTTAGCATTCTTCTCAAACAGTGTGACCTTCAACAGTCAAATTCAGTGTTTTAGATGAGAGAAACCTTTGAATCAGCAGTTGTGACCCTGCATAACCTGAATATCACCTTTTTTGAGGGAAAAAAGCAAACATTAGACATTTACTCTTGATATGACACTGGGCTGAAACTGTGAAAACGCTGAATTTATTCTCATTTTATAGATTAGATTAAGCAGACTGTAGGCTTGAAACACAAACCTGCATTCAGTGACTCTTCTTTCTTACAAGAAAGAGAAGAAAGAGAGAAAGAAAGAGTTCTACCACAGATCACAATCAAACTGATGGTGGTTTCTGCATGGAAACCAACACTAATCACAGTGTTCACTGTCTGTTATTAGTTCCAAGTCTGTTGTCTAATGCCTAATTATTGTCCTTGTCTGATTGAACACTCCAAACTAAGCAAACTCTCTTCCATTTTGGTTTCATATTGCTATTATTATTATTTTATTTATTTTTTCTACAAAACAGATTGTGCAGCTTAAACCATAAGTCAAAGAAAGCTGAAATGGTGTGCATCTCGCCACATGCCAAAAATGATAGTGATCGGCCTATAATTGGCACAATAGCCAAGTAAAACATGTTTTGACCTCTGGGGGCACTAAAATGCTGCATAGATTTCTGTGATGTCATAACAAAACTTTTATAAATTACATGAAATTATAGAAAACCACCCCATTGGTATATGAACACTGTTACATTATTTGATTAATGTAGTTATTTGGTTTTACCTTATGTTATTTCACTTTATTGTTCTACACACATACATACACAATGCTGTGTTTGTGTTGCATTTATGCTGCTTTGTGCAACTTGTGTTTGGACCCCAATCGTTGCCAATTGCGGTTGTATTTCTTCTTCTTCTTCTTCTTCTCATTATTATTATTATTATTATTATTATTATTATTATTATTATTATTATTATTATTGTTGTTTTATTCTTTTTGTGCCAACTGCAACCAATAGCAATTTCTCAGTGTTTTCAAGTAATAACAGATCTGAATCTTTTCCCCATAAATTGCATGAAATTATTGTATTTGTCAAACTGCATGTCTTGTGCCATATTAATGCATATTATTAAAAGAATAATATTACAGCAGCACAATTACAGTATTAGGCTGTATCAGTCCAATAAAGGAAAGCCAAAGTAGCAATTAATCACTCAACTTTACAAAATCAGGTGGCAAAACATTCTGCTGTACAAGAAAGTCCCTGACTAAACTGTACCTGAGTGTTCACCTAAAAAAAGATCTTCCGTCATCTTGACTTCTAATTAAAAGATTATTATAAAGATTAGACTTTTAATAGACTTTAAATCTCCTGACACTTAACTTCCAAAAGATGGTCCTTTAAATGACAGTAGTCTCATTTAAACATTCCACTATTCACGGTCGGAGTTTAATTAATCAGGTGGTGGAGGTGCAGTGAAATCTGATCAGTAAATAATTTTTTTTTGTAAATAGACGTGATGAACTGCTCCACCTCGGGCGACATCTCCTAATAAAGCAAGTCACCAAAATGTAATAGCGGTTTAAAGAACTTCTAGTCCTTTGTACCTGCTATCAGGAATAGCTCTGGAGTATGAAGGCTTCAAACGACTTTGATTCCAACAAAAAAGTCTCTGTATCAACACATCACAGTGAAGCACAAAACAAAGAAGACGCTTTTAATATTAATTACTGTGTACCATTTTCTGTGAACTTCCTTTTCAAAGACTCTTCTAGATGTCATTTTTTATACAGTTCCTCTGAGGCTTATATGATTTTGGATTTAATTTTTTGCTGTTGCTTCCTGTAACTCCTTAGTCATGTCATTTGTACATGCCAAGAGCGGTATTAAAAGTGGAATATTTTGCATGATGACTTCTAATTTTAAATATGGTGGTTGATGGTAGCAAGCGTTGACACAACATCTTTTAGTGTTGTGCTCGAGTAGTACAACACTAAAAGACGCTTCTTTTCTAAATCATGTTGATTTATATCACACGCACTTGAAAAAAATAGTTTAATGGTACTTATAATAATACAAATCTAACATAGTGTATCATTTAAGTCTTAAAAAAAATAACAACCCTGCATTAAAACCCAACTGAGTGCTTTATTAATTAGTTCACTTATTCATACCTAATTGCATTAAATGAAGTTTGTGCGGGGGCAATAGTGAGTGATCAACACCAAATATTTACTTGCACATGCAGCTGTCACTGCCAGCATGGGCCTCAATATGTCTCAGCATCTGCAGGCCTTCATGCTCTGTTTTATGTGAGTGTGTGAAGCATAAATTACCACTAAAGCGGTGTAAATCACTGTCACACTGACACGTCTTCATGATATTCACACCGCTTATTCATAGGCCTACAAGGCTTTTCTCAATGATAGTCCATCAGCATTTGAAATAATACGAATCACAGCTATGAGGCTCTATAGCTCTAACAGTCAGTGAATTAGATACTAGAAGAAGTAGAGGTTGTGCAAAATAAATGGAGCCCAACTTTTGCTTTAATATTTTACATTAAGCATTCTGATTCTAAAATTATATTTCTGATGATGCTTTTACAGTAAATTGCAAAAATGCTTACTGCTCTTTTTTCTTGGCAAAATGGATTTTGTTTCTCTGGTCCGCCTCTCAATTTCCTTCCATCGGTATCTGCATGTAACAGATATCAGATCTACTCACATTGCAGAAATTGAAATAGGATCTGAATCACAACTTAGATAGATTCTGGAGAGTTTGGATTATTGCTATCTATAAAACCTTGTACAATTATATATATTTTTCTTTTTCCTTTTATTAATTATTCTCTGTTATGAAGTGAAATTCTCTGTTATGAATATTATACAGCAGGAAATTTGATTTAGAATCTGCAACGAGGTTAACTGTGAGACTGTCCATTCCATCCCAAGATCCCAAGTCCACAGATTTTGAATATAACACATTTGTTTGTTATTGTGAACACACCACAGCACAACTCACAGTGCACCACAACGAAATGCGACCTCTGAATTTGACCCATCCATGAAGGAGCAGTGGGCAGCTGGCATGGGCAGCACCCGGGGAGCAGTGCTTGGGAGCGGTACCTTGCTCATGAGTACCTCAGGGGTAACTTCACCAGTCTGGGATTCGAAGCGGCGACCTTCTGATTACGGGGCAAACGCCATCATTTGCATCTAAAAAAGCTGCTGTTAGATATTGGACACCAATAACCACATTGCAAAACAGTAAGAAAGTCAGAAGCAAGAAGGATTTTTTTTTATTATTGGAAACAACACTTGTCTAAGTTCTAAGGATTTGGCCAGGCCACATGAATAGAGCCTAAGCAGCCATAAAGCTGGTTGATTTTTCCATTAAGTATCATAATCTGATTTTAAAAAGCATAAATAAATTTCACCCAACACCAAAGAAGTGTCCTTTTGTTGCTGAAAATGGCAACGTTATTAGATCCATATTGTGATTATTGAGTAAAAACCTGATGATCAGTTATGCACTGTTCTTTGCAGCAACTTTCAAGTAGATCTTGTATAAAGCTTTAGGAAGGTCCAACTGCACCCCTCACTCCATCTCAGTTCGGCCGTGGCCAAAAGTGAGGCTAAAAACTGCAAATAGAAGGCAAGTTTGCCAAGTTGGACATGGCAAGAAGGGTGATTGTGCCAGCTGGGAAGTTTAACCCAAAACCTGAATGTTAAAAAGTAATTCAAAACAATGTCCAGGTTGGCTACCTGTGTGCAAACGTGACAATGTTGTATTTTTATTGAATAAAGAACAAATACACTTCCAAGACTGAATCTCATCAGTAATGCCAACTAGACCTAATATGAACCCCCAGGTCCAGCGCCAACACTGACTAAGAATCAGTAACTTTGCATTAAACATCAGCTAAACATCAGCTGATTAAAAAGTAGATTCATATCTTGTCAGTTGATGGTGTTACGATTGGGTATTGGCCCCGTGATCAGAAGGTCGCCGGTTCGAATCCCTGGTGAAGTTACCACTGAGGTTCTCATGAGCAAGGTACCCTCTTACCGGACGCTGCCCATGTTAGCTGCCCACTGCTCCTTCACAGATGGGTCAAATGCAGAGGTCACAATTCGTTGTACTCTGTGCTGTGGTGCGTTCTCAGTGACAAATAATCACTCACTTTCAAGTTTATTGCCTGTAACTTTAAGCGTAACTACAAGTAGAGAATAATAAATAAGCAACAAGAAACTATTCTATTATTTTTGTCTTGGCTATTTTCAACTACCAGGCGTTTCCGTTTGGGGTTGAATTTGCAGACGTGGCTAGTCAAACGATGGAGTCTACCTTACTGAAGATGGAACCAAAAACGTGTGGCTGTAAAATAGCCTCAAGGTCACTTTTTCTCTGTGGCTGGGTAGCTGGGTAATAGAAAACTTTGAATCACCAGTAGCTTGTAGCTTATTATTAACAGAATTTGCATGCATCACAACATGTTTGTCCATGTTCTTTTCTATTTATTTGTGAGCAAATCTCAGCAGTCTTTCCCCCTCACCCTAAATGACCAACACCTGTTGTCCCTCATTAGTGAGAGCAGGAGGCTGATTACTCGCCAACGCACGTCTGAATATCAATGCAGCTTCATAGCACAGCCCCTTTAATGGTGTCGCCCAGAAGGCATCAAAGAGGAGCTTTACAAGTGATAAGTGCTCAATTTTTAATATAAAAGTGTCATCTTTGAGAACGAGCCTCCCAAAACAGGGACCAAAGGGGTTTTAAAGTCTCTGAAATCAGCAGAAAAGAACTTGTGAGTGAGAAGAGAGAGGGGGAAAGAGATCTAATCTGAATAAATGAGAAACGCATGTGTGCGCACATGAACGACATGAGCTGCATGAGGTGAATTTCTCACCTCATGCGCTGTCTCGGCCACTCCCACTCTGATCCAGATCGCCGGAATTCTACCCTGGGTTGGCCTTCCACCTTTTCTGGGACGTTACGGAGAAAATGCCGTCCAGGACGTTCCGTCAACTCGCTGGGAGTTTGGTTTCGCTTTTGTGTGGCAATCTGTTTACAAAGTGTGAGCGAGAGCCCGCGTCTGAGTTGTGTGTGTGTTTTTTTTGTGTAAAAAGCATTAAAAAGTGTAAGCGTGAACAATGAATCCAGCGTCTGTGTCCTCTGTTTCAAGGGTTGCGAGGCCTAACGTGACACCAATAAATTAGTTTAGCTCTTAGATTTGGCTCCTGCCCTAGATATTTGGTACCACAACTGATCCAAAAAGCCGAACTTGAAGCAGAAAAATAAATATGGTACGGTAAATTTTGTAAAATGCAATATACACATAATGTGACCCGATCTGCCGTAATGAGTCGGAAGTCAGCGTTCTATTTATTTAGATACGGGCCAATTATGTTGAAAAACATCAAAAATATCGATTTTTCTTTTTTGGAGACCAGATTAATTTTAAGACCTTTTCTTTCATATAAGACCAAAAAAGAAAAATCGATATTTTAGATTTTTTTCAACATAATCGGCCCGTATCTAAATAAATAGAACGCCGACTTCCGACTCATTACGGCAGATCGGGTCACTAATCATGCTTGGACATTGGGATGGTTGAGTTCATTTTACAAAATAGAGGCTAATTATTTTGGAGAAAGTTGGCCAGGTTTGATAACTAGAAGTTTTGATTAACAATTCATACTAAAATTGCTGTTTCTTGTTCAACTAAATAGCTCTTATTAAAATCAGCACCTGGTTGAGCTGCACAAAATTATACTAAATGAAGATTGGCTCATAAACCGTACAGAAATGTGATAATCTTTAATAACTGATTTCTGGTTGTAAAATAGTATTAGAATCAATATTTTGAGCTAAGAAAATTTTATTGTCCGAATAGTGCTCTATGAAGCAAGCTAATCTGCAAACCGAGCAACTCTACCTTGAAGTATTTACAGCTTCCATTACAGACGGAGCCAACGTAGTGAGCGGCGCTTCACATCATTTCTTCATGTGTCATGATTGATCCGTGTGAATGCTGCCATCACACTGCAGTTCAGATGGAGGTCACAGAGATCACATTTCTGCTCCTGAACCTGAAGGTCGAACCGAACGAAATGAAATTACATTAGAGGATCACTCCTGCCAAAGATGAAATGATTCTTATCAGCATCTTTCAACTGCTTTCCCCTTTAATACACTCTCTTCATTCAGGACGTTCTGGATTCAGACAGACAGAAAAGACGGCATAAATAGAGACGCAGCTTTCATCATTGTTTGTGGCGATTGGTTGTTTGTGATGAATTTATTCATCAGTTTATTCTTTTATTATACCTGCCATCTTTGCTGTCTACCTTCTTTTGTTCCTTTCTGGTGAAAAGTTCAGCGTTGAGGATCGTTACAGCAAGCTGTCAGAAACATTCCCAATCATTTTTTTGCATTGATTTATAAAACTTTACAGCCTTTATGTGTGTTTTTGTCCATTTTAACAATTGTGTATAGAGTAGCTGAAACTAGTGTTGTAGTACTCGAGTCCGGTCTCGGTCTTGTCTCGGACTCGGCCATATTTGTGCTTGGCCTTGTCATGGGCTCTGGGTTTTATTTCGACACCAGCCGAGACCACGACTCTAAGAATATTACTATTTAAACTCTTTAAGGCCGACGCAGGCTTTTTGCATTACTTATTAGTGTCTTAATTACTCAGAATCCCTTTAACTTACAGAAACCACACACATACCCTCAGAATCACAAGACTTTGAACTTATCGGACATTATATTCATTCCTCTGTAATGATTTCTGAGCAATTCCATTCACAAAAACTAATCGCGTAAAAAGGCATTGATTACATTATTCGTGGTGTAAACACACGTTAGTGACTCTCATAAGGAATGGCGTCATGAGCAAAAATGTAGTTCTCTTCCAGAAAGGCCAAAAGCAGCTAATTTTGTGGGGCAAAATAAGTCCAAATCGGCTGAAAATGACCCAAAACTTTAGTATTTCTTCATTTTCAATTGATGTGATTTTTTTTCATTTTATAATGTTAGAGAGTAATCAATAGGCATAAAATAAACATAGAAAAATGCATTATTTGTTATCAAATATTTTATTCTGTATCCAGATGGATATCAAATGAATAAAGAAGTGTTTCCATCTGGCACTAACCTTATTCTTCTTCACAGCACTAAGCCGTAGAATGTCTCTGCATAACAACAACTCTGCAAGTCAATAAAACAGTGAGTTTGGTCTTGAGGAGTGTTCACTGTGGTTTGTTGAGTTTAACGTATGATGTGATCAGTTTGGATAACTGCTTCCAGTGAAGTGATTTCCTCATTATAGATATGTAAGAGGCTTTAGATGTTCCACTTATTTGTCACGTGGTGCAAAACGTGCATTGGTCCGGTCTTGGTCTTGGTCTTGGTCTTGGTCTTGGTCTTGGCCCTTCAGTCTTGGTCTCGGTCTCAGTTTAGGTGGTCCTGACCCCAACTCTAGCTGCAATCCATATATGAGGAAATCGTAAATTCCTTACAACGAAGAATCTAGGAGGTTTAGGAATTTGCTCCATCTGATATCTAAAATGACTACAAATGGCAACATCACCCCTCATTTCAAGCAAAATTAGGATGCAAAATTTGACATTTCTTATCAGCAGAAATGTATTTGAGGAAAACCTTCATTATAATGTAGTCAAGCAGAGGGTTAAAGGTAAAAATAAGAAGGAAATGTAAGCTTTCTGCAGGCCTGATGTAAGCTGAACCTACTGTTGAAAATCCTTCCTTCTCTAGTTAGTGTCAGTCTTTAGTCTTAACACACTTCATGCCAGCTGTGTTATGGGTGGATTTCAGGTTTAACTGACCATCTCACTGCTGTCCTGGCCACCTTCCAGCTTGTTGTGCTTTTAAACTCTCTTTCCCCCCAACAAGAAAAGCATCCACAGCCAATTAATGCTGCAAATGCAGGCAATGTGGGATAAGCAGGGTATGAATCACTGGCTGTTTTAATTAATGAGATGTATTGCCTGCACTTTGGAAGGAAGAGAAGGAAGGTGACGGAAACGGCTGGAACCCTTTTCCTGTGTTTCCGTACCCAGCATTCCTGACTCGCCGCGTCACCGGCCTGCGGCTGCTGAGCTCTCGGCTGATGAAACCAAATGAAACCCGTATCCATTGTTATCCAATCCTTAGTGACCTCCCCAAGCCCAAACAAGCAAGGAATGGGATTTGAGGCCCAGCATTAGCGTGGTCTGAAAAACTTGAAGTGAGAAGGGGGAGGTGGGTGATAACGACGGTGCACTTAAGTGATTATGAGGGCTAACGTTGTGTAAAAGCCCCCAGTGCAAAGCTGCTTAACCTGCGCCTGCAGTGTAAACGGTCAGGGTGAGCGCAATATCCTGCAGGTTGTGAAGAGCTGGGAGTGTTTAAATGTCTCAGGTTGGGAGTCAGCCTTTCTGTACATTCGTGGTCTGCATCTCAATCTGGAGAAACACCAAAAAGGAGAATTTCTGTATACGGGCCAGAAAAGCACAAATCTAAGCAAATTCAAGCTTCCTCCGAAGAAGCAAAGCAGATCTGCCAATGCGGCAAGTCAATTTCACTTAACATCACTTTAAATGTGGTTAATACGTCTAGAAAGAAGACCTGTATGTCACATTTGGAGCATCAGAGAGACCGATTATACAAACTTGATATAATTAATCACCTTCAGGCAATTAAAGGCAGAGATGTTCTGACCGAAGTCTAAGGGCTGAGATATACTTAACGCTCAGAACCATGAAGTGCAGGCATCATGGTTGCCATGCATTCTTTTGACACATCCGCTGAGCGGGAATTGCAGTACCAGCAAAAATTGGGGTGGCAGTGTGTTCAAGTTTTGGTATGTGACGTAGGCATCGTTGTTTACTATCAACGTGGCTGAACAGTTTCACATGCGTAACATCCGAAAGCAATTTTTTAAAACTTCAATATCTTTTTCACCTCATTTCACAGCAAAACCGGCCAATGTTTTCCCGCACTGCTGCTTTCCACTTCTTCCTCTTCTTCTGTCACTTTATGGCGGAATGGACACGTTCATACTGCATACTGCCACCTGTTGGAAACCTCAATATTAGCAAAAAGTATGCACGCAAGTATAGTCAATCCGTACGCGTACGCATCATGTAGCGTTAAGTATATCAAGGCCCTAAGCTGAGTTTACACTTGTCGTTTCAGTACAACCTGCCAGATCTTGACTTGTTAACTGTCAAGTGTGAGATCAGATCAGATCAGATCTCGGCCGTGTTGAAATCTGACCTGAAAATCTATGTATAGAATCAGCTCAGCTCATGCCATGATCAGTGCGATCTCGTTTAAGCGTGGACATAAATCAAATACCAATCAGTTTATTGCAAGTGGCGTCATTTATTTCACTGGACGTCTGACCCACCCACAATCTCCTCCACTTTGCAAAGGTGATGCCAAGTGTCATTTTCAGGAAAAATCAACAAGAACACATTTTTATTTTAGAACTATGTGCAGAAAAATAAGATAATAAATCTTGTATCCAGCCTGAAAAGTCCATGCACGAGATAAAAAAGTTTTGAAAAGGCAACTGCACAACATTTTATCCCTGCTTTAGTTTATTATTAGAACTAAACTCTGCAGTCTCCCATGACAGAGGTGAACTCCCCTGACATTCAGTACTGCAAGATGCGAGATAACTTGTGAACATTAGGGGTGAGTCACAGTGTCTCCTATTCAATGTGGTAATATTTCTGCATCTAAATAAAAATAAACAGGCATGCGTCATGGTGCAAATTGAAATACATTCACACTTCAGCTTCTTCCATCATGGTGCAAATTCAAATACATTTACACCTTCATATTAAAAGAGGCATTGGTATGAGCTTTTGCAATTTTTTTTGCCAACTCTCATATTTTTTGCATTAATGTGGTTTGACCAGTGCCTCACGCCTGTTTCCATATGCTAATGACTGTTTTATAAAGACAGACCTCAGATTACTTTGTTATAAAGTTTATTTTCTTTCTATTTTTGTTCAAACAGACTATAATAAGGCAGTGACTTTATCAAAGAACTATTCTGGAAAAATAATTTCATTGTAACATCTACCATATGAATCATCCAACACCATGATTTGATGTCCAATGATGTCTCTTCCAGGACAGTCTATAGATCCACTGTAAAGTGATAACAACATTGACTGACCTTTTAATTGACATTTGATTATCCTGGATAAATGGTCAATAAATAAGATCAATAGTGTTTTGCTCTACCAGAGTCAGATTTTCATTGTAAGGTCAACTGTATCAGACAGTCTACCAGGATGATCAGATACAATCAGACAGTCTACCAGGATGATCAGATACAATCAGACAGTCTACCAGGATGATACAATCACATTAGTAATCTGGCCAGGGGTGCGTTTCCCAAAAGCATAGTTGCTAACGTATTGCTAACTTTGTTAGTCACACTATGTTAGTTTCTGACGTAGTTAGCAACTATGCTTTTCAGAAACGTACCCCAGTATAGTTGTTACATTTGGGATCGTAACCCTTGAAACAGAGGACGCAGATGCAGGAACCGTATTTCATGCTTACTCTCTTTAACGCAAAACACAAAAACAACTCGGATACAGGCTCGCGCCGGTTAGCTCAATCTCTCTGCAGTTCACAAATGAATCGCCACTCGAAAGCGAAATCACACTCCAGCGACTTGACTGAACTTCCTGGTTAGCGTCTCCTCCATGCCGTCTCAAAACAACAAAGACGCGAGCCCGGCCGCCTGCTGTAGTTTGCTCTTTCTCTCTCTCAGAACTATAAAACAAGGTTTAAGATGAGGTTAACCAGACGCAAACCTCCGGGTCAAGCTGGCTTAAATAATCAAATCCCCAGCTGTAAAGGATCACCATGAAACGAGTGAGTGAAACAGCATTGAGGGTGACGTGCCACCATGATGTAATCTTAACTCAGGTGGGAAATCCCAACCAAAACACAGGTGACAGTCATTAGCCTGAAATCCCAACCTTATGAGTGAGAAAGGTGCAACAGAAACTCAGGCTAGATTTCCGCCGATCTGGAACGTGGACAGGGCAAATCAGCACAGATGTGACAATGGTAAGATGTCCATTGTATGGTCAAAGATCTTACAGAGGACAGTCAGGATTTCATGGTGAGGCCAATTGGATTTGACCTCCTACCAGGATGGTTAGATGTTCATTGTTAGGTCAGTCAGATCAGACTCCCTACTAGAGCAGTCGGGTATCAAACATGTCTGTCATCCTAGCTGGACTGTTATATGTCCATAAATCCACACCAGGACAGTCAGATATTAAGTACATGATCACTCACATTGTCCACCTTGCCAGGAAGGTCAAATGTCCATTGTAAGGTCAGCCATGTTTAGCATCTGGTGTTGTGTTAACGTGTTTCAACATGACATCAACATGACACTTGAGTTTCTGTAGAAACACAATGGAATTTGCAAACTGTCATCAGTGTCATATGACACAAGCTTTATGCTAATAAATATCCAGTTACAAACACACTTTAAAGTATCAAGTCAATTTTAGGCTAATATCTATGTTAATATGATGTCAGGAAGCCAGAAATACTGTCATGAATCTTCCAAAGCCGGGTCAAAACCATCTGCCTTGGCCGGAGATGAGGCATCCTCAGCTCTTTCATACCAACTGTAGCAGATGATATTGCCACTGATGGATGCACTCCGCTGCCATTCAGCCATTTGAGCACAATAGATAGCTTGAGTCGCATGTTGTCTGAAGTGAGTCTTAGTGCCCTTGAGTGAATGCGCCGCATTCTAATGCCACTTGATGACATGATATTGGCGGAGAGAGTTTTACTCAAGGCCTGTCAATCAAAACCCAAGACACTGTCACTTCTGTTCATCTCCTGACCTTATTCAAGCCTCAATGAGATTTATTTAACCTAAAAATAATCATAAATCACATATTACGAACCGGGTCCTTCATTTACCCTCAGTATAGGTCTAGATTACTTTCTGTCCTTTTAATGAAGGTTAGAAAACAATATTAGAAATTTTTTTCAACATCAGTAATGAACAGTAAAATTATTTTATCACTCTACTTAAGTACTATTTTGAGTACTTTGTACTTGGACTGAAAATGATTGATGTTATCAACCTTCTCATTTCTACTGAAATGCCATTCCTTATTGTAGTTTACACCATATTTTTCTCTGAAGTGACAGGAAACCTTTTATTCTGATTGAAAGTGACGTTCAAGATGTGATATCACCACCTGCAGGTTGTTATGCAATTTATGATGAAAGTTTTAGGGTTAGGTTTAGTCCAGTAATAATCTTTTTACCACCAGCGGTGTCAGTAATGGTGTTTTGTGCCACAATCTGGAATACATTGATTGTAGTTTAAATAAAAGAGAATTAGTAATGTATTAGTAATGTTAAGTAATAAAGCACTTAATTTGAAGACTTTGAGTTAAACGTTTTAAATGTCTGAAGACCAAATTCATGAAAATACTGAAGAAAATATTGAGCAATGAGGCCCATTTACTTTTACCAAAGTATTGCTTTCAAATTTTTATCACACCAGTACCAAACTAGACATAACACACATAATGAGTGTAAATTCTATAAAAGTTCTATAATCATGTTTTGGATTTTTTGGCACTTTGGAGAAATGATTCTCAAGACCTTGGTACTTTAAACTTTCCATCAGTGTGGAATAAAGGAGATCAAACTGTAGTGAACTTACTGAACAGCATATCCAAGTTAATGGGTGTTTGATTTGGCTCAGAACACAGTGAAGTGTTGCGTGACTTTAGATGTGACCTCAGTATTTATGGCAGAACAGACTCTCTGACCTCGCTGCTTTCCACAGTCGCCGAGCCCCATTAGCGTCTCTAGAGCGAGGACAACGGGCACTATTCTCACCGGACCCGAGTGCAAATTAACCTGATGTGAAAAGTTCCACTTCATTTAGGCCCTCACCTCCCCCTTCAGTTTTTCCTCTACCATTGAAAAAGGGAAAACACCATTAAAGAGAGAATCCCCATTACATTTATCAAAATTTAACAGTGCCAAAGCATGTGTGATTAAATGAAAATTAGGAGACGTCTCCTTCTGTCTTCATTAGCGAGACATGCCATTAAAGGGAATGTTCAGAGTTTACAGTCAGCGTCATAAATATTCATCACAAACAAACAGGCTTTTTGGGCAATTTGGGCCAGTTACGAGATGAGATGAGACCACCTAGAAAGGAGTTGTTTAGAGATACTCTTAAATCTATAGCAAACCCTATGTTTACTGATCACCATGAACATCTGCTTGTCACTTAATTAAGTAATTGCTTAATTAGGGAATTGTAGATCCTCTTAATGTGTACTATCAGAGACTATATCCCATCTCTTGTCTTATGCAACCTGTTAGTGACCTCTGACACTAATCACCACTGTTCAGGGTCTCCAACATGTTGAGATTAGGGGTGTTGAAATTAATTGCATAATCGATGCATCACGATGCAGATGTGGACGATTTTGCATCAATGCAATGGCAGACCATAACAGATTATAACAGAGATTTTCAACCGGCTTTCTGCTTCCCCCTAGTGTTCCGCGGCGGCATTGCAGGTGGCCCATGACATGCAGTCGCATTTCACTACTGAAACCACTTTTTAAAAATGATTCCTTTTTTCATTTTTCAAAACATTTGATGTTGTTTTAACTTGTTGAAAAAATGTCAGTGCGTCCTACTAAATTGGGTAATGGGTATAAGTGGCATACGTGACATGCCAGTTTCATTTATTTAATAATCTCCAAAGTTGCATTGCCAAAGTTGTCTAAATGGCATTTAAATTTGTGCTTTTAATAAGTGCTCACTACCATACAGGTACACATTAAACACATGTAGGTGTCAATAATTGCAATAATCAGTGGCTGCAAATCATGTTTCAGTTATGGATAAACATCATACAATCCACTACAAGACCCCTAAAAATGACATCCTTAACTATGCAGGTAATTATCACAGTTTGTTTGCCACACTGCAGTTTACAAGCTGAAGGACTCCCGCTGAGATAGCTGGCGTTTTTGCCAAGGTGTGAATTAGGTTATGCTAAATGCCCGAGCCTGGGATGCGAATTGGAAGCACCCCGCTGATTTTATAATTATGTAAATATCAGCTGAAAATGGCTCTGTATATGAATCTGGTCGGCCCGTGCACAATACACAAACTGTCGAGGAACACGAGCTGTTGGCGCTCAGGGTGATTGTGTCTCTCTAGAGGTAATACACCATCTCAGCTGAACTGGCATGGTGAAGTGTGGAGTTTTTGACAGTATATGTTGTAAAATTTTCCATTCATAATTAATGAAGAATGAGGACTGCATATTGCTAATAAAGACAGAAAGAGACAGGGAGAGAGAGAGGAAGAGAACACAGATAAAGTTTTTTTTTTAAGAGAGAAAGAAAGAAAGACATTAAAAGAAGAGGCCTGTGTCACGCGCACTGCCTGCCGCGACCGATAGTAGGACCTGGAAGTGGTCGGTCGCGGTTCAAAGGGTAAAAAAGGAATCATTTCCTCGAGGCGCATTGCTCTGCCGTTGAGTCACCCGGCCCATCCTTCCGACTCTGTCGGCTTCAACTGTGAGTACTCCAGTTATTGGGTTCATCTCTTTGATAGAGTGTGTGTTGTTAGAACGCGGATTTATTGTGGAAGTCCTTGCTCTTTGTGTAAGAGAGTTCTTAGATTAACTCGTGTGGCAGTCCTACCTACTCGCGCTCTCAGCCACGTTTGGGTTAACCACCACGCTACACGGGCTAAGGGCTAATGAGTAGCAGTTCGCTAAATCCTAACCAGATCCCTGACAGCCTGAGAGACAGACAGACAGGTAGACAGAGAGAGAAAGAGTTACAAAAGAAAAACGAGTTAATAAATGAATGAATGAATGAATGAAAAGAAAAGAAAGAAACAGCCTGAGAGACAGACAGAGAGAGAGTCACAAAAGAAAGAAAGTGAATGAAAAGGTAGGAAGAGAGGAATAATAATATAGACATTAATAATAGCCAAGGATGAAGAAAAAAGAGAGAAAAAAAGAATGGGAGGAAGAAAGTAAAAAAACAAACAAACACAAAAGATGAAAATACAGAGAAAAAAGAGAGAGCACTTTAGTCTAGGACTGTCAATATTTTTTTTTTAACCTGTTTTGCAGCATAAGACCAGTGTTTTTAATCCTCGTCCCTCTCGGTTGGACTTGTGCGCACTGCCCTCTGATTGTGGCATTAACATTCATTTGTGCCAGCAGTGCTTGACTGGTCTGATTAGAATTATATGTCATTCATCAAATTACACTGACAGCAGACGTTTACCATTACCTAATAATGAAACGCTGCTGTCATTGTTGGGAGATGAAGATGACGGCACATTTTCCTCCAAGCGCCCTGCTCTGGAATTAAACACTCATAACTCAGGGGGTGACTGAAGTGTCTTCAAATGCATCATCTTCCCAAATTGCTAATGATGTGTTTCCTCAAATTTCCACATCGCCAAACACTGCTAATGGCCAAATTTAGAAAACAAATAAGTTTAGCACCTGTCCTTTAAGATACGTCAGAAGAAGGCCCATTCAGGTTTTAGCCCTTAGGGAGAAGTGTAAACTTTACTCATAATTGTTCCTCGCCGGTGTCAGGAATTTAATGAAAGTGAAAGTGAGTGAGTGATTATTTTCATTGTGAACACACCACACCTTAGCACACTGTTCACCACAACAAAATGTGGCCTCTGAGTTTGACCCATCTGTGAAGGAGCAGTGGGCAGTTAACATGGGCAGCGCCCACGGAGCAGTGCTTGTGGACAGTACCTCAGTGGTAATTTTACTGGTCTGGGATTCAAATTGGTGATCTTCTGATCACGCTGAACCATTATGCCACCAACTGAATTTTTGCTCTTTGCCTTTTTTCAGATTGACCTTATGTAATGTCACTTTCCAGTCATGCTACTTGTGCCCCCAATCCCAAAAAAGTATATGCAGTTCAAAATGAATAGTTTTTTTTAGTTTTGTTTTTGATTGAGGTCTTGCAAATTAATACAGGAAGAAATGAATGAGTAAATGACAGATTTTTGTCCACTTTATGGCATGATGTACAACAACATTACAATGAATAATCAGTTGTGACGTCACCTCAGAGCCTGATTGGTTTGTGAATTAAACATTAAAAAAGTCTCTGGACTGACTGTGCCGCACAACCTTTTTTTTTGATTATCTCATCCCTTCCTTTACTGTCCCGACTTTAAGAGCAAACAGAAAGGCACATATCACTTTGAAAAGATATGAGGTTCAGTGCTAGGGAAATGTTTATATGTAAATAAAAAAGGGGTTTAAGGTGATGCAATATGGCTAGCAAGCATCTGCTGAGCAAGAGCTAGCAGTGATAGCAAAAAACTAATTCCTCCAGGGACATTCTTAATGGAATATGGATCCAATAACACGGGCCTAGAGGGGAAATGCTGTTTGCCTTGAAAACTTTCACAGATAATTTATTCAACCCTGGAGAAGATTCCTTTGCCCTGTCCTTTTTTGTGCTCAATTTATAGCCCCCCGCGGCCTGCACCTTGTGATAATAAGGGCATATGTGTGTATCCCACCTTTATTAAAAATGTGCATAAAACAAAGTGTCAAAAAATGCTGCTATTAAGAATGTCCTCTAAATAAATGAAAGTTTATCCTGACCACTCTGCTTTGAAAACTTTCTAAAGAGAAATGTGAGCACAGTTCTGTTTGGGACATTTTAATAGATCTGGCGTTAAGCTTATCATGTTTAAAATGATTATTCTTTAAAAATATATATTCTTTAATCACCAGATTATAAGTTTTTTGATCATATGTTCATTGCTGTGTAATAGCAGTGTTATAACTGAGTGTTTATTACCATATTACATTTGTTTAATTACTGTGTTATAAGATTTATAATTTGTAAATTATTCTGTTGTAACATTTACATTTACATTTACATTTACAGTATTTAGCAGACGCTCTTATCCAGAGCGACTTACAACAGTGCTTTGTAGTCCACAACCGTTCCTAGATCCATAAGCTATGTCGATATCTGTAGTTAAACCAAATTACCACAGACTAAGTTTTATACTTTAACGAAAGAAAATGGGTTAGAGGAAAGAAGTTCAGACAGACACACGTTAGTGGTGTTTTTTTTTTTTTTTTTTTTTTTTTTTAAATAAAAGGTTTACATAAAAGGTAAATTAGTCCCCTAGATACTCTTTGAAGAGGTGTGTCTTCAGACGACGTTTGAAGACAGCAAGGGACTCAGCCGTTCTAACGGCAAGCGGAAGTTGGTTCCACCACTGAGGAGCCAGTACTGCA
This sequence comes from Distichodus sexfasciatus, assembly GCA_032718565.1. Classification (NCBI taxonomy): domain Eukaryota; kingdom Metazoa; phylum Chordata; class Actinopteri; order Characiformes; family Distichodontidae; genus Distichodus; species Distichodus sexfasciatus. Next base: position 136,130 of record JAVGVS010000024.1, read on the forward strand.
AAGAGTTTCGATGCATGTTTTCCTCTTCTCTTAAGTAGAGGTGGTTCCAAACGAGCAGCAGTTGATGCTCTCAGAGGACGAGAAGTGACACGTTGTTTAATAACAGTGTTACTATCGTTGCTTATTAATATACTCAAACTGTACTCTTTGTTAAATAACATTGTATAATAGTGTTATCACCATTTGTTTATTATCATGTAATTACAGTTGTAACTGAGTGTTTATGACATGTAATAACAGTGTTCTTTCTGTTTGTTCATTACCATGTAATAGCAATGTTTTAACCATTTATTTAATACAATGTAACAACATAGTTTTAACTTAACATTTATTATAATATAATAGCTATTAACATTTGTTCTGTACATTACCATGTAAAGCATATGTAATTGTGATTTCATTCATTAATTCATTCATTGTCCACCGCTTAATCCCAAGCGGGGTCGTGGGGGACGAAGCGTATCCCAGGAACTAATGGGCCCATGTAATAACAGGTCTATTGTCATTTGAATAGGATGAATGTCAAATTTATGGAAAATGTCTCCTATAAAAAGTTTCAATTCATTGACATGATCTTAGAGTCATTTAAAGGCTTTTCCAACTATGTTAGTAAAACACAAGTACAAGTGGCACATTTCCCAAATTTTTTTTGCATTTTAATAATATATTGATTGTGGACTTGTTTGATTCAGTCCTCTGGTGGGACTGCATTTGATTCAAACTTGGTAGAGTTTATGCAATGAAACAAAGCTAAACTGGCTTATAAGTCTTAGCTTCAGTGTTTTATTAATTTTTCTGGCTTATCACTTTAGTTTCTGCTCTGTACAGTTAATTCTTACGAAGTGAAGGAATACCAAAAATGGTACAGGTACAGATATGATGTAAAAACCTAGACTATTTCTGACATTGGTTCTGAAACCTTACAATATTTTAGAAGCCAGTGGATAATCACTACAAGCAATGTAAATACTTGACAGACGGATCTGCTCTCTCAGAAGGTGTTTGTAACAAGCAATAGGTACAAAGAAAGGCATAGGGAGTAAAATGTGTAAACCGGACCAATATCAAGAACACAGCATAAAGTCCAAAACTAGCAGATTGTCCAGTCAGGCCAAAATCATAGCAGCAAAAAGTTCAGATAAAGAGCAATTGTTACACAGCATTTGAAACATAAGCAAATAGAGTCCCTAGTGGTGCGGAGGCGGTACTGAATCAAGGATCGTTATAGCCTATTTGCTACTGAGAACTGTTTATAGTGGCCCTCCACTAGCCCTTCTCATTGGTCTATTTTTAACCACAGAAACAGCCTTGACCAGATGTTTAAAGGGTCACTGACCACTCTTCACTGAGCAGTAGTACTAATGGGTATAAAAGCTCCAACAGCTCTGCTCTGTTACCAGCTGACTGCTATCTATTTGTCACTACTATGTTGAGAAAGAGCCACCACTTAAATGATCCCAGGTTAATTGGGGTTCTTTGGTCAGAAACTGGCCAGTTGTGAAAACTGTAGCTGCTTGAGTGCTTAATGAGAGCAACTTTCACATAGCTATAAATAATTGAATAAGCAGTGGGTGTAGGCATAAGGTAAGGGCTACTAAATTAGGGTCAATGGTCATCATTCACCAACCGTTCTTGTGAAGAATTCTGTTCTTAAAATCCACTCACACAGTTTTCATGAAGATTCTGACATTCACTAACATTTTTTCAACTATTTCTTCCCTAGACAACAAGAGATTCTACAACTGCTGAAAAACACACTCAAGCAATTTTTCTTTATTGCATGTTTGTGCAAAATATAAAGTTATTCTTTTAAATGCATTAAAATATTGTATTTTTAACTTTCTTAAAAGCAAATTTCGGAAATGCACATTTTAATGTTTGTGAAAAATTGGTGATTGAGTCTAAATGAGTGTGGAGGTGATGTTGCTGAGATACTCTGGTCCAATCAAAATTATTAATGCATCACTTAATGTGAGACATATTTTACATGTACCTAGTCAGTTTGAGGTCAAAAGCTCAAAAAGTCACAAGTGCAAAATGAAGTCATGCAAATTGTCCTCGGCACACTCAATAGTGCTTTTCTGACACTTAAATGATAATTAGGGTGGCCTTTAAGTCAAAACATGTCCTACATACCCCTCCGAGCTACTAGTGTCAAGGATGAAAAAGCATTTATTCATCAAAGCGCTTTGCCATCCCTCTGTAGTCCTCAAATGGTAGTTTGTGGATATGGCATGAAAGGAGTCATACCCAACAGTGACTAGCTTTTTGAAGCCAGGCCAGATGGACTGACTCCCCTCCTCTTCCCCCATCCTTTTCTATTTTTCTCATACCTTCCCTCTCTTTGTCTTTCCCTCCTGAATTTCTCCCTCTCCAATGACCAACAACACTCTTAAACCTACTTTCTGTTCTGGCTCCTTGACAAGTGACGAAAACAGGCTAAGCTGGATCGGAGTTGGCAGACGAGACAAACGCGACCTAATCCAGCGAATCGCAGAACGGCCACGGCGAGTTTATCGGAGTGGTTAGTCCGCTATGGTGTCTTCCGTCCTCGCTGTCAAACGTAAACCAGAGCTCAAAATGGTAAGCCACGTTTCAGACGGCTCCAAGCCACTGGCTGTTGCAGCTAACGTTAGCAAACTTCTAGGAAATGCAGGGACTCCACATTGTGGCATATCTTTGAGAAAGTACACTGGCGGTGGCTCATGGAAAGACTGTGAAAATCCCTTTTTGAATCTGTCCGGTTGTTCTCTCGATAGAGCAAATGTCATTACTCTGCTGTACAAAAGACTAAAGGAGAGCGAAGCGCTTGAAGCAGCAGTCCTCGGCAAAAGTGCCATGCTGATCAAGCAAGCCAGAGATTACAAAGAACTGGGGGCCCGGCTTGACAATGAAAGTGACATGGCAGCTTTATTCATAAGGAGTTTCCTCTGAAAGCACTGACTGTCATTCATTACCCATACTTTAGTTTTTCTGGAGACTTCCATTGCAAGAAAGAGCTTGTACCCAAATGAAAATGTGTCGGCAGTAAAGCAAGCTCGTAAGGTTTTACTGAGCATGCTGAATGAGCTGCCTCTATTCACCAGCTCAGCGTTCTGGCAACAAAATTGCAATGGCACTGGTGTGGCATATGTGCGTTTAAGCATCCTCATGGATATTTGGCCACTGCTTTTTACGAGTTTATGTTTGAAGTTCACAAGTTTTGCAGGCAGCGATTCAACTGCCATGTGGTGCAAGCCCAGCTGATCAGTTCAAAAATGGCTGATGGAATTTGTTGTCCTTGCTAGATAATCCCCTCTCCTTTCCCACCTTGGAGACAATATCCATAAAGTGCACGACTGTTTGAGTACTTGAATGTCATCATCTATCACCAGGGGGAGAATAGGCAGTAGAGGCAGGGTGGTGCATTAGACGTGAGACACAACTTTCCCAGCTGTCTCTGGAGGGAGAACATTAGTAAAACAGCTGCTGATGTATGGTGGCCAACAGATGTTGAGGTCTGGAGACAGACTCAGCCACCTTGCTTCCCACTCAGGTACAGCCATGACTAATGGATGGAGTATTTTGACAGTAAAACAAACGGGCAAGTCTAGAAGCCAGAAGTATTTAGATCCATTCCAAAGGGGGAGAGAACCTAAATCAGGTAGTTGAGGAAGAAGGTATGTAGATGATGTCAGGCAAGAATGCTAGTTGAGAAGTTGAGGAGGGGTGGCATGGAGGCATGTAAAGCCAGACCAGCTAGTCACAAAGTTACATACAAGGAGAAAAGTGCTAGTTGTGGTGTTAAGGAAACGTTGGTGTAGACGTGCAAGGTAGATTGACATAGAAAATGCCTAAATATGATTGCTTAAAAAGGATCAGGTTTAAGCATCATTTGTCAAGTTCCTTTGTGTTGATTTTTGAGAGACTGTGAACAGCTTGCAGGGGTATTGTCAGCAGACCATTTCCTAAATGCTTACACCAGTCCTTCAGGGTGGAACAGCAGCTCTGGCTTCCTAATTCTGCCATCTGCAGCCAGTTTCCCTTTCTCCTTCCCTTCACTCCTGCCACTTCCTTTGTTCAATCTCTGCCACCGTGCTCCCTCTGTCAACTCTGCTGGGGGCTCAAGTCACAGCTTGAAATCTGGCATAGGTTAAGCATGTTGATGTGATCAGAGGTCTAACTTCCTCCAGAAGCTGTGGGAGAAAGTGGCCAGGGTGGAAATGTCGGAAAAGCCTGGAGAGGAGTGTTAGCGCAATGCCAGAGCAGCAGCACCTCGGGCTGGCACGGTCTTACTCACACATTACACAGTTCCATCTTTGAAGCTGTGATGCTACTAAAATAGATGCACTAACAGTAAAGCTGTCTGGAAAAGGTGAAAAGACAAGTGACCCGTTTAAAATAACTAATGCTTGATAATGCAGAACTGAGGATCTTAACCAGAGTTCAAAGGCTGATTTGGGAGCCTTAAGGAGCTACTACAAAATGTAAAAATAAAAGAGCACATTCCAATAAAAATACCTAAGTTTACACTTTTTTAAGGTCTGTTTGATTGCCTTTATGAAAGTTATATTGACTAGGTGTCCTTAAAATCCTGTTGAACTGATGTTAGGATCACCCCTTGCTCCAATCTACACTGCTGGGTCTAAGAAAACCTGTGTCCACCCAATGAATTGGTCCTCCTATGGCCCCAGGTGGGCATCCCCAAACACTGCTGTAGCTCTTAACATAGAGACCACCAGCTGTGACTGGGTGCATGTTTGGTGTGTCAGCGTAGCAGGTCATGGAAGGACAAGGCAGGAAGCACATGCAGAATTGTTGCAAATCAAAGATAAGAATAAAAATATAACAGACAAAACAATCACTGAAATTACACTTTCACATAAACAAACTGTGCTGATTTCTTGAACAAGGATTATGCCAAGTCTTAGATTAAAAGTCAGTATCAATGGAGACTCAACGTTGAAACTCAAAGTCAATCTAGGAATATTCCTGACACATTGAGTAACCAAACTGCAACCAAATTGTGGAGTAACAGAACACATGTACTGGCATTACGTATTCAGATTACAAATTTCGGGTAACTGTACTGCGTTACATTTACAGTTTAAATAGATGGTAATCAGAATACAGTTCCATTGTTAAAAATAACAGATAACAAAGACTATTTTTCAGTTTCACATGTTTATCCTCTCTCTAATTGTCACAAAGGGCTGGGTCAACAGGAGATGAGGCGAGGTCACGGTGCAAGCCATTTATTAGCAAGACACAGACTTAAACAGAAATAGGCACGAGGGCCACAACACTAACGAAACTATTACACAAATAATAAACACATAAAACAAAACCGGCACAAGGGCCACAACACTAACAAGACTTTACACTAGGAAACCAAAACATTGCACAAGCGAACACCAACTGAGACGAGAACCACAAACAGAACAAAACTACTCTTAGTATGACAAACCCACAAGCAGCATGCCGACATAGGGAGGGTTGTGTGAGGGTGGACCAACAAGAAACACTGGGAAAAACTGAGCTTAAATACTAACACACAAACAAGGAGCTGGACCAATGAGACAAAGGGGAACCAACAGGAACGCGATCACAAACAACCAAAGAAGGGATAACCAATGGGAAAGAGGGGGCTGGACTAGAACAAACAACACCCAGGTGCAAGGAATAACACACAGTGATCAACCAATAAGACACAATGGGAAGGTGGGACATAGACAGTGATTGACAGAAGACTCAATACAGCACACACAAAATGGCCGAACACACTAGAAACAAAATGGCCGAATTTATCTGCTGCCTTTCCACAGTCCGGCAGGGGTCATGACACTAATAAATTTCGCCAACTCTGTTCATTACCGGAACACACAATCAAAGATTATTGCCAGCACCACAGCGCCAGGGCAGAAACGCTGTATTGGAAGTGTCATTGCCACATTTATACAGTTGTAAAAAGCAAGATAATGTGGAAGTAATTCAAAATATTCCGAATATGTTACATTGAGTAATCTAACGGAATACGTTACAAATGACATTTTAGGGCATGTATTCTGTATTCTGTAGTGGGATACTTTTTAATGTAACCTTCCCAACACTGCTGCACTTCAACATAATATATGAACATACGATTCAAACATACCATATATTTGTATGCTAAATGTGACAGCCATGCTGTCTAAACAACCTCCTCTCCCTCTGGGCTCTGATCCTGAATAATCCATTAATTTGCCCAACGAGTGTTTTTAATTCTGCAACAAATTGCTGACATGTGTGGCGCATATGGTGCAACGCAACAGCACAATGAGTTCAAGGTAATTGGTCAAGGTGTTGAATATGCATGGCTTACTTGACCTTGCTTGTTGCTCAGAAGCCTTGTGTATAATTGAATGACAAAAGTGAAGCTTTGCATAGTACTTTATTGGTGTGTGTTTCCCAAAAGCATAGTTACTAACTACATTAGCAACTACCATAGTTTACATTAGCAACTAACATACTGTAGATTAGCAACTAGCATAGTGTACATTAGCAACTAACATAGTGTACATTAGTAACTAACATAGTGTACACTATCAACTAGCATAGTGTACATTAGCAACTAGCATAGTGTACATTAGCAACCAGCATAGTGTACATTAGCAACCAGCATAGTGTACATTAGCAACTAACATAGTGTACATTAGCAACTAACATAGTGTACATTAGGAACTAACATAGTGTCCATTAGCAACTAGCATAGTGTATATTAGCAACTAACATAGTGCACATTAACAACTAATATACTGTACATTAGCAAGTAGCATAGCGTATATTAGCAACTAACATAGGGGCATATTTTAGCAACTATACTTTTAGGAAACGCACCCTAGAGCAGTTTTTTTTTTTGGTCCACTTAACACAAGTTCCCTATTTTTGTCACATATAACAGGCACGTCTTTTGACAGGAATTGACAATGTATAAAACATTCCACACTCTGCAGATGACTGTACCATTTATTCTGTCCTACCATCCTGGACCAACCCCTATTCCTTCTGACCTTCTGCTGCTGGTCTTTCTCTTGCTCCCTCTTTCTCTCTCTCTTTCTTTCTGCCCCCCATTTCCACCATCTGATCAGGCACTGCCCTTAAACTGTGTGTGGGTCTTCATGAAAGTCCTCAATAAGCCACATAGCTCCCCACACCTCTTTTGAAAATATGAAAGTAAATCGAGGCAAGTTTCTCTTTTTGGCTTTTCAAGCGCTTGCGAAGATGGGGGCGAGTGTCTCCAATGGCTTTGTGCGCACAGGAAGCACGGAACTGTGGGAGTTCTCTCCCCATCAATAGGTTCTTTCCACTGGGGCCTGGAAGGCAGCCAGCATCCCGAAGCCAGCCTTTGGACAACAGCGAACAGGCACAAGAAGTCACTGCCTCTCTCTCGCTCTCTCTTTTTCATCAGGAGCTGTGGTTTCCTGGTTGACTCTTTATGAATAATGATTTATGATAGAAGCGCTCCTCCAAAGTTGTGTGGCAACAATTATTTTTCAGAAACAAATCAAAACCAAGCCAAATACGTGAACGGCCCTCTTCTGAGAAAAGTGACAGCATTTGGACCTGAGAAAAATATTTGCTTGATTTTGTTTGCTTGAACTTTATAACTTCAAATTACGATATTATACTATATACTATAAAGCAACTTGTGTATTACACAATTTGGATTAAAGTTGAATATATTGACTCATATAATTCTGAATAAATCTGGATTTCATAATAAATAAATAAAATTATAACTATTTAAAATAATAAAAATTAAAAAACTTAACTTTACTCTGCATATGTAAAATAAATACATTGATTTAATTTAATATTTAGCAAATCAGTATAAGACTGAGTTATATTAAATAAATGTATGTAATTTACATTACAAATGCAAATTATGTACATGAATCATCTTACAAGTATTTAATATTATTAAAATTAATTCATATAATTAAATCAATTTAATTATTTAAATTCATTTCAATCACTCAAATAATTAATTTAAATAATTAAGGTAATCAAAATGTATTAGATTGATTTGAATTTATTCAATTAATTCTTTGAGCATATTTTATTAAACATGATCCATTAATTCTTTTACATTACAAAATATTTTTCATCATAAGGTGCGTACTGGAATGCTCCCAGATTTGTGTGATGTTTACAGTTTGGGGATTTGGGGCAAATGCTAAATAGAATGAGAGAAAGTAACGGGGCCCTGGTGCAATACTTGGCACTTAGTGGCTAATCAATTGAATCAAGGCTAATTTTATTTCCTCACCCTCCATCTCCAAATCATGCCTTGGCCAACTTGCTGCTGAATTTACCTCTTGGCCAACTTGCTGCTGAATTTATTGGGATTCTATTTCCTTTGTCTGGAAGCAGTTGGAACCCAAAGAAGGAAATAAAAGCACATAATACAGTTAAAACCTTGCTTTAGCTTTGAGCCTCTTTCTTATTGATCTAAGTGCATGGTGTAAAAGGCATTTAGGGCAATGTTCAAATAGGGTTTTACTAGTTTAATGGTGCAGGAATAGTCATTGTAATAGGCGCAGGTTCTTAAAGGTTTGTACTTACTCTCTTGATTAAAACATGGGCTTATTTGGGTGTATCACGCAAACAACCAATGTCATCTCCAATCCCGGTGAAAGCCAGATGTGAAAGCAAAAGCTGACATCTTGGTTCATTGTCATTTTTATGGCGCATATTCTAAAAAAAAAATTGTTGCGAGCGCCACTATTAACGCAAATTCAGCCAACCCATGGAGCAAATCAGGCAGGAACATGGTGCACGCACAGTATGAACTGTTAACTAACAGAGCCTGGGTGCGTTTCCCAAGACCATGGTTGCTAACGATCCTTTTGGTAAACACTCCCCAGAGCAGTGGTGCCGAAATTTTGAGAGGAGATCGCTGTCCATGGTGCTGACTGACTTCTGCGTTCTCCTGTTCTGCTGCCGGAGCATTTTATAGGCAGGTTGTGTTGCAATACTGTATTGATACCAGTGTTGGGAGTAACGCATTACAAAAGTAATGAGTTACAGTAACGGATTACTTTTTGCTGTAATGTAGTAATGTAAGACACTACTTATCAATTTTCAGTAATATTTTACTTGCATGTGTGCGCTACAGACCACTTTTAACCAAAAATGTGTTTGTTTAAAGACAGCAGGATTGCGAGACCTCATATTAATTATCTGTGATAAATTTTTAAAAAATGCGTGAGAGTTGTATTTCCTGTTCGTGGTTAGTTGAACCCCTTGCACAGTGCATCACATACAGTAAGGCTTGCTTCTCCGGTGAGATGGAAGAAGACAGTCCTTTTGCAAGGTGGACGTTTGCGCATTACTTTGAGTTCGTCAGGGATAAGGACAAAAAGAATGTTTTAGTCAAGTGCAATCTTTGCCCAAATTCTAAAGAACTATTGATGTTGAGAAATAGCACTAGCAATTTGAAAAAACACCTCGAGTGCTGCCATGCAAACACTCAGCTGACTGAGAAGAGAAAGAAAACGGACGATGAGAGTGATCAGCCAAAACAGCAGAAATTAAGTTTCACACAGTCTGCCATCATGCCACTTGAACCTCGAGAATGATCTGCAATATTTTTTTCTCATATTACAATGTCAAGTTATATCTTCACAGTTATTTTGGTGAACTGAAAAGTTACAGAAGTCATGTAATGATTACAATTCTGAGAGGTAGTGGATTACATTTGAATACCAGTAACAGGTAATGTATAGTTTGTTACACTTTGCAAGTAACTTGCACAACACTGATTGATACTAATAGACCATAAGACCAGGTTGTTAAGATCAGTCTAAAGTCTTAAAATAGCAAATAATATGTCTGACTCCACCGCTCTTTAAGACACACTGACTTGAAGGTCAGAGTCAATTAAGTCACAAAGTGTAATGTGGACACAAGATGGGAAAGTGAGGGTTCGAATTAACATTCATTTACATCAACATAAAGCCATAATTTATGGATTTTCAATTAATTTTCACGAGTTTTCAGTGTTATAACATTTAAAGACAAAATTTACGGATGCCACATTAACTTAAAATTGTAAGTTTTAACCATGACTGTTTTTGAGGGTGTGTGTTAATATCCACAAAAGTTTAAAGCTTAAGTTTAATTGCTGTCTTAATATTTCAAGTATATTTAAATTGGATACACTCATTATTTCTTCTCATTAGTTTTAGCTTTGTATTGCTCTCTGTAAGAAATCCCAGTATGTTGTTTCATTAAAATTAAAATTGCATTAATTATTGTTTTAAGTCAATGAAAGTAGTACAGTATGTTATCATGATCAAATCTTTTTGCTTTTGCCTCAAAACAGCAAATAACATTTGTGTCATGTGACACCGGGTGTACGACAGATGCCTTAAATGTTTCAACTTCTACCAGTGTACCTGCCTAAAATCCTCGCACCCACTGACTGCCCCTAGCGATTAACCCTCTCAAATTGAGTCATTTGACGTCAGCTGAAGCTTCCGCTCAGCATCCCTCCAGTGGCCGCAGTCCTTTCATTACACGCTTGGCTTCCGTCATCGCACCTCTCTGCCTTTTCCCTCCATCCTTTTCCGAGACGGGGAGAATCGGGAGGCAAGAGGCGTTTGATCTTGCCTTATACTGCCTCCACTTCATCAGCAGAGAAGGTATCCACTAAAAAACGCTGCCGGGACAATGCCTCCAGTGGTGGTGATTTACTAGGCAAATGCCCTTCGGTGTGTGTGGGTGTGTGTGTGTGTGTGAGAGAGAGATAGAGCGTTTGAGTGTATGTGTGTGGGTACATGTATTTAGGGGGTTGTGAGGACTTGGCAGTGTGTGTGTGTGATAGAGCTCATCTAATTTTGGAAGCCAATAGAGGACGGTCACAAGCTGTTAGTCACCGCATACATCACATGCAGCAAAAGCAGAGGAAGGGCTGTATGTTTCTCGTTCATGAAGTTGTGGCGTAAGCACGAGTGTGCATAAATTCCCCCAGCTCGGAGACGAGCAGGCCAGACGACCCGGTTCTGACTGGCTCTAATTGATCTTGAGGGCATGCGTGCAATGATAACGATTCATTAGGATCCCAATCATATTTAATGGGAAATGGATTGCTCCGCTATTAATTAAGCCGTTCACAGAAATCCTATGTAGGTGCTCGAAGAGATTTTATTCAGCCTCTGAAGAGGAAGAAACTGTCGAGTGGGAAAAGATAGAGAAGGAGGGATGAAGGGAAGGAGAGAGAGAGAGAAAGTGAATGACTGAGGGAGAGAGAGCAGGAGGGAGAGAGGGATGAAGGGAGAGTGGAAGAAAGAGAGCGGGAAAGAGGCAGAGGGAAGTGGGAAACAGTTAACTACGACATCGTCCGAACCCCGTAGCATGGATGCAGTTGGGTAAAAAAACAACGTACTTCCCCTCCAAAAATGGGTGACATTTTTGGCAGTGCCCCTTCCCCTCTAACTCTCCCTCTCCAGATCCCACATCTCCTTCTGTCTTTTCGGCTCACATCACTAAGTTGCTTCTCTTCACCGGCGTCACATGCGGTCATGAATTGTGCACGGTTCCTCCGCGATGCCGTAAATGCAGTCGGAAATGGCTAGGCTCGGCCCAACGCTTTAATTAATGTTACATGTCAGACGGCGGGACCAAGCTAAGCGGCATGGCTAATTTAGTGGGAGACATTATTTATCGCGAGGCACCATATAGATGCCAAGGCCTTATAGGAAATGTGTGGACAAACAAATCTATCATTTATAGAAATTAAAGTCTTAAAGAGATGGCGTTATGATTTCACCACAATGCAAAAACCCCATTTAATGCTCAAAAACATGGGATAGTAAACTCATTGAATCAGCAAACAGAACGTAACTGAAAGCAGGTGTTTCAACTGGAAATGAGCAGGCAAAACCAAGCCTAACTAACCCTAAGCCTAACCCAAACCCGAACAAAAAGTCAAGGTGAGTCCATTACAACAGCAGTGTATACAAAGTCGAATTTCACTCACAAAGACATCAGCCAGTGGGTGTAACGTAAAATGGAAGTTTCACCACATAAAAGGAAAAATATGATAAACAAAGCAACTTCCGACCTGATGCTGCTTGAGAAGGTGCTTATATACGAGATAAAAGCACGGTTTCATTATTTCTGAAGGGAAATGAGGAGAAAAACTGCTTAGCAGAGTGGAAGAATGATTTGTAATGTCAGCACTTATGACTAACTTGGTACTAAACACACCCCTGAAGTAATTACCTTCTGGAGAGCCTGCAGTGCTAAGGATCTGTCTAACCTGTGCGCTAACCCCGCTGCCACGGCTGCCACAACACCTTCTCTAAAAAGTGATATTTTCACTTTCCATTTCACCTAATCATTTTTCTTCTTATGCTTCGCAGTATGAGATGGTGAAATTCTTCAAACCCACTTGAGAAAGCTTTGCCGGGGAGGGAAAAAAAAAAATAGTGTAGCAGACACAATAAATTGGAATGAGGTCTTTGCTGTCTGGGTAAATCTTTTCCTTATGCAACCTTGGAGTCCACGCATTCTAAACTCACCCAAAAGCCTTTCTCTCCACCATCCAAAATATTTACCTTCTTCCACCATTTTTCAATTCGTTACTGTCTCTCTGTGTTGCTTCCCTGAGCTAAAATAACTCTACTGATAAGAGAACTATAGAGAGAAGTCAAGTCAAGTCTCCTAAAATTGGTCTCAGTGTGAGTGTGTGTGTGTGTTTACAACAAAATGAAAACTGCCAATGAAACATAAAACTCATCCACCACATTATATTAAACATAGACATACACATAGATTGTTAGATAGAAGGATTGTAGGATGGAAGGATTGATTGATGAATGGATGAATAGATAGATGGCTGGAAACGACAGGTGAATGGATGGATGGATTAAGGAAGAGATGGATAAACAGGTGGAGAAATGGATGGAACGATGGATAGATAGATGGGTGGATGGATAAACTGATATGATATATTGCTACTTCAATTTTGCTAATTTCAATATATAAAGTTCCTGTGTGTCATTCACGAATTTTAACATGACTTTTTGATTAAATGTTTTTTTCTCAAACTTGGTCCTTATTTGTTGCTTAACATTTTAAGTATGATAACTCACAACCCTGAAAAGCAGTGCATTAATACATTAAAATAAGACTAGCTCCGGAAGCTGAGTTCTGCGTAGGCCTCGTAAGCTGGAATATTGAACTAGTATGTGGACCGGCGCTGAGAACTGTGTGTTTTCTGGTGTTTCAGGCTATATTAAAGTTCATTCGGTAAAAGCTGAGCCTTACGTGGGTTGCTGAAGAAAGCCGTGCAGAGGAGGTTCCTCGGCGCCTGTCTTCAAAAGAGACCTCGTGGATTTCTCCACGCTACTTCACGTTTTTCACGGATTTAATTGCACATCTCTGCGGACCCACGCCTACGCCAACCATAAGATTTTATCAACATAAATAACAAAATACATCTACAAGCCAAAACGCTGACGTGCTAATATCACCAGCTCCTACGTGCGCTGAGTCAAAAAATAGCACAAAAGAACATGAGATTTCACAGCAGAACATACACTGAATAAAGCGCGGAGAAATCACCTGACCTTTATTCGATGGATAGTCGGATTGATGGAGGAATGTATAGATAGGTGGATTGAGGGATGAGTTGAAGAAGTAATGTATAGACAGACAAAAGATGGATGGATAGATGGATGAATGAATAGACAGACAGATGGAGGGTATTAGGATAGATAGATAGATAGATAGATAGATAGATAGATAGATAGATAGATAGATAGATAGATAGATAGATAGACAAGCGGATAGATGGGGAATGGATAGACTGATAGGTAGATGGATGGATGGATGAATGGATAGATACAGGGCTGGGTGGATGGATGGATGCATGAAGAGACAGGAGCAAATGTAGCACCAAAAAAAAAAACGAAAAATACTACCAAAAGAGAACACAAGTTGACACAGCGGCAGAGAATGAGAGCGTACGCTGAACGCAGGACTGAGAAATGACTTGACCTCGCTCGAGACCAAACACTGGTTGGCAACAGACCTGAAAATATGGCCAAGCTGATGGATTTGGACCTGACACTGGGGAGTTTGCGGCACATCGATACGGTGGAAACACAGCGGAGAGGAAGGGGGCGGCAGCGGCTCAGCCGAGGCCTTATGTCCTGGAGGCGACTGCGGCAGGAATGATGAGAGCGATTGTGAAAGATTAAGTGCAACCAGCTAAAAGTTACATTTATTTGTGGGAAAATTTGACCTTAAGGGCCCCCAGGAACAAACTGGCTATGGTGGAAGAGGCAGAATTTAGTGGGTTTATCTGCCATTGCCATGAACGCAGAATGACTATGTGTCTGTGTGTGTATCTTATATTGTATACATATTTTATATTCAATAGAACAATGGTTAGCGCTGCCACATCACAGCGAGATGGTCCTGGGTTCGATCCCGGGATTGAAGTTTTTGTGTGAAGTTTGCATGCTCTTCCCGTGTTCGTGTGGGTTTCCGCCGGGTGCTCTGGTTTCCTCCCAAAATCAAAAAGCGTGCAATATAGGTTAATTGGCGACTCTAAATTGGCCACGAAAGGTGATTGTGTGAGTGTGTGTGCCCTGCGGTGTGTTGGCGTATGCCCAGCATTGGTCCCCGTCTGGTAAGTGCCCAGGATGGGCTCTGCTCCCCCCGCGACCCCAGTTGGGATTAAATGGTTCAGATAATGAATATAATACACAGAACTGAGTAACTAATACTCAAAGCGCACACGCATTTACATTCTTCCCATATTGTCTCTCGCTGTTTAAACATTTCAAACGTAGCGAATAGTTAATGCCTAACATTTGAACGAGTGCATTTGCTTTGCTTTGTTACTGTTACTTTGAGACTGTCATTGTCAAAAACCTGCCTGTTTGCATAAGCTATCATTCTAGTGCCATCTGCATCGTATATTCCCGTTTTAGCGTGTTTTGACCAGATCGCCTGTTGCAGCAGCAGACATTCCAGGCTACGAAAGTGTTTCTTTAGCGCTTGTTGCTGGAGCAAACAGTACGCCATCCATTTACTGTAGCACCAGCAGTTTTATCACACCTGACAATATTCTATTAGACACCTGATTATGCAACAAACCTGGCACAGTAAACTGCATGCTGATTGTGGATTCCAAACATGCGGTTCAGCGAATAAGTGCGGCGCTGCGGTGGGTCTCCACTTCCTCTCAGGTTATTATAACTATAATAAGAAAAAAGCACCCAGGTGTTTTGCAAGGTTGTGGCGGCTGGGAAAAAAAAAAACAGAGTTAACAGCAACTTTAGTAAGCGTGATTTACATATTAAATACTGCCAATCACTAGTCCCAATTCTTACCTTAAACTTTTTCTACACACCAATGAAGCAAAATCCTTCATTCATTCATTCATTCATTCATTCATTACCTGAACCACTTAATCCCTATCAGGGCCGCGGGGACCGGAGCCTATCCCGGGAACTACGGGGGGCGAGGTGGGGACCAACACTGGGCAGGCCCCAAAACACCACAGTGCCAATGAAGCAAAATATTATGACCAATTTAATGTCTCAAATGGTGTAATATGTGACCCTCCACGGCAAAACAAGTCGCTTGTCGCAAATTTTCAAAATTGAGTTATGATTTCATGAAAAGGCATAAAACAACCTTCATTCACAGCCACATGGATAGCCTACCTGCGTTAGGTTAACTGAACACGGGAGACGAAGATGGATTCCAGAGAAATATCTTCACGCTAGTGGATTTACCGTAAATATTGAAGTAGAGCGGTCAAAACAGAAACTTTAAACATTCTGCTGGAATTGAATTCCTCACCTCAAGAAAGTCACGTTTTTAGGATGGAAAGGGTAAGTTTTTCAGTGAAATTTATTCACAACAGTACAGTATAGACCTTCCACTGTTTCAAAACACTAAAAACAAAAAATCCAAAATTATACCCCACGCAACATAAATGGCCGTTTTTCTCGGAAACCTCCGTTGCAACAAGCGACTAGTTTTGTCGTGGAGGGTCAAATATATGGTAGAGGTGTGAACCTTCACTGGTCTCACGATTCAATTCGATTACGATTATTAGGTCAACGATTTGTTTTGATCTGATAACATGATGCAGCCCGTCAATTTTTCTACATTACTTCACATTAAAAACTGGGCATGGATCGCAGATTGTGCAGCTAAAGTTACTACCGTGATATTCTTTTTAACTAGACATTTTTAGCCTGGTGGATCAGACTCTGGACACTCTCACTATGCATACATTTACTTCCTGGTGGGCAGATACTTTCTGTGAAATTTAAAACTATTGGGTCTGCCTTCAATCAATCGCTACCGCTTGGTCGTGACATATGTATGTTATGCGCCGGAAGGCATCTAGCGGTATGGCCATAGCCGGCATTCCAGTGAAGTACAAGCTGAGCGCAGGTCTAACATCAATAATACTCCTTAAGCATTGTTCTTGCTGTGGCTTTAATTCTTTAATGCTGGGAAGCGTTGCCAACACAGAACATATAGCTTCGCCTACTATATATCCATAACATCACCACCGTCGATGCTTCTGGAACTACACCTGGAATTACATATCAAACTTAACGCTTTAGTTCAACGTCATCGCCTTCAGCCCTCCCACCGAGCTACATCGCCCTCCCTCTGTTGGAAATATTTTTGATAAAATTTAAATTAACTTGTGTAAGTTAGGAGTGGTACCTGCCTTAAATATGACTTGTTTTGGATTGATACTGTACGAATTTTGAAATCATGACAACATTTTACACATGTACTGAAAAGACATCAAGCATCTTTAAAAATTACCTGTAATTTTTGACAATGTTACCTTTTATTAATTTTTTTCTACTGATCTCTAACACTGATACATTTTGTCTACCCATCACCCTGTCAGTTTTTAGAGTTCTTTTCAAGGTGCCCTTACTTGCCAATTCCTACAAACTCAGATCAGTCAACCTGTAAAACACGATGGAACAAAAAGTCTGAGCCGCAATGACCTCAGCTCAAAACTTACAGGAGTTTGTTGGCAATGTTCTGACACTACAAGGCACCAGACACCTTCAGAGGTCATGTAGAGTTCAGGGCTGGACGGATCAGAACTGTTTTGGCAGAAGAGCAACATCAAGTCAGGCAGCTGGCAGCAATGTTTTGGCCCATTGGTGTATGTAAATGTACAACCACCAGAGCAGTCCTAGTTGTTGGAGGCTTTGTATCAATCGACTAATTCCCCACCCACACGTGATCCACATGATGTGTGTCAGGCAGAAATATGTTTATCTTTACATTTTTTTCCTGAGTACAGTTCATTGAAGTACTCCAGACGTCCTCAAAGTCAAATGTGTAATCTCATTATCCTGGCTTAATGGCTGACCCCATGTTTCGGGGCTGTATGTTTAAGACGCCTGTTTTTGACCGGAGCTGCTCATTCAGACAAATTCAATGACGTCCAAAGGCAATGGAAATGTCTCGCAAGCAGAATTACAGTAAACAACGACATTGATGCAGATATTTCTTGAGACGAACAATACTGGCACAGATGGAATTCCCTCCGACACAAATGCAATTTTCATCTAATTTGCCCCGGGGATGTCATTTGCCATGAAAAAAGAAAAGAAAGAAAACCATCGACTGTTTAGTTTTTTTTTTTTTTTGAAATAAAGAGTCGTTCAGAGCAATGGACGCAAAGAGAAGGATCTTATGGAGGTAAAAAGGCACAAAGTGTCGAGATGTCATTGGAAGCAGTGCAGCATGCGCATAAAAAAAATCCCAGAAGTAATTTAAATGTTTGTCAGGTTAATTAATAGTTACACCACCACAGTCACATGGAGAGTGATTACATTTCATTTAATTGGATTGAATTGTTTCCATTTGACATTCTTCCCAATATTTTTTTTTTTCCATAATGCACTTTGAATGCGAATGAAGGCTCTGACGTTGATTAATCCAGACTGGAAATGTCAGTGTGACCACGACAGTGTTAAGAGATGACCTTACAAAGCGAGAACGATTATCACCAACACAACGTCTATCACGGCTGCGTTTTCTTCTTTGTTTTTGGCTTTTACTGTTTGGCAGGATGTTAGGTCCCGGTGTATTTCTGTTTTTCTGGTTTGTTTTGTGTGTGTGTGCTGTGTTGCAGGACGTCCTGGTGGTGGGTACTGTTAATTGCCTTTTCCGTTCCTGCCTTCTACCATCGGTAATTGAGTGCGCTGTTCCGTTTGCCGGACACTACCCTGCGCTCTTCCATTTGCTACATTCCGCCCAGTCAGTCCATGTCCAGTGTAAAGGGGCAGGCATGGCCTTGGTGTTGGGCCTTGTCGTTGGACCTTATTTTTGTCTTATGATTTTCCTTTGTTATTTCTGAAGCTGTTTGTTATCCCTTCTTTGGTTTAATAAATATTCTACTTTTATTGATAATTTTGTCCGTTGGTTTTTTGCACTGGCACCTAACAAATTGGGGGCTCATCTGGGATTTGGCACCTACCACCCGAAGCAAGAATCATACCCCTAGACTCCTAAAAAAAGAAAGTCTGTTTGATTTTTGTGTTTTGTACGATAAGGTGGGAGCAGCCAGAAGAAGACGAACGAGAAAAATATCCCCCAAAAATGTCTTATGACGGTGCACTAGATCTAAAAGCGTGGCAAAAAAGTTTGAGCAATGTGTCACCATTGAGCGATGACACATAAAATCACGCAGAACAAATAAGGCCCAGAGCGTGCAATGACTCGGAAAGGCCGTCAGAGCGAGCGCGTCTCTCTAAAATCGCCACTTTCACGCCGATGGTTTGTTTTCCTGCAGATTTGCAATATTCTTCTGCATGACGAAGAGAGAAATAACCTGTACAAAACAATATTATGTGTTGATTTACCTCAGGCCCACCGTGACCCAGTTTTTGGTGCGATACGGAGCCAACTCTCCCTAATATATGGCTGTATCAAAGAACAGAGCTGCAGGTCCGAGGGTTATGGATTTGCGCAAACAACTTTCCTCGGCACACGGCACGGCAAAAGATGAAATCAATGATCCGCTTTTAGTTTCTCTCTTCCGGATGTATTTTTAGAGCAGGAGGCTCACATGCGGTTCAGGTTTACGGCACGGCGTGGCCATCTGCAAACAGACAGACGATAGAAACTGCGGAAGTAAACTTGGAAAGTCGAGGAAGTCATTGAGTGGTTGTTGTTTATAATAAGTGCCTGTGTCTATCAAACGTTTTTTTTGCGCTGAGAGAGGTCAAAACCTCACTTCTAGGACGCTTTCTCAGCATTTCTATCAGCGCTTGTTGTTGCCAAGTTACGAAAAGTAACTTCCACGTTCATTCCTATTTCATGTAAGCATTGCAACGTGTTCCTTTGAGATCGGTAGTTTAGCCGAGATAAAAGAGATTATCTTTACATCTTGGCATTAGCGGCAACGTTTGAACTAGCTTCTCAGGCTGCTGCAGATACGCCACCATTGTTGTTCGTGAGATCTTGACTGTGCATTTCCCGCCCCTTCCTCCAATTTGATTGGCTAGCAAGAGAGACGTGACATTGATCAGCCCACCGCCTGCTAAATCTGTAAATGAACCCCAGGAATCCCTGATACTTAATGTAAATGGATTGTTTATGACTTGGCAACTATTTATGAGTGTTAAAGGCTATTTAAAGTCTGACGATTTGTGTAATAAATGGTCCTGCTGAACGTTGTGGGCTCAAAAATTGGAAAAATGGTAACTGCTTTAAGCGAAAATTTCTTGCAAAAACATGTTCTCTAGGGGTCGGAATTGAAAAATGGTTCCAACTCAGAAAGGGTTCCAATTTATCAATTCCATCTGAACTGTACACCTCCAACGTAATGTAACTTTTTCCTCTTGTTCTGAACAGCAAACTCCTTCACAATGCATTTATAAAAGTCAAGACAGACAAGAAAAAGCAGCAATGTAGCGTAAGGCCTTGCTCTGGCTATTCACTTGGAATCCAGCATCCCATTTCATTTTAATGAAGTTATTTGATTAAAAAAAAAAAAGCGGCTCTCGGAATTGACTGCGGCTTCCACTAAGGAATTCACTTCAAGGGCAGATACCTATCTGCTCTCGGGGGTCTAAAAGCGGCGTTGCTTTCCCCCTGTTGCTGACAGGATGAAGTATCAATAATAGCACTGGCAGCGAATTAATCAACTCCAGATTTGTATCTGTCACAGCCAGGCTTCCATTGTTAAAAAAGAAAAAATCTGGCTTTGTCAACACCCTGGCCGTAAGAGAAATCGTGAAATGGAAGCAGTGAGGGAAGATCTCGCGGGAGAATAGTGCTCTGGGGCGCTCGGGTGGTGCTGAGATTTCGATTTTGATTCATCGAAACCGACATTCAGAAACCGTAACCGGCATAATCTAGCCGATGATGATTATTTCAATCATTTTTAAAATACTGTCAAGTATTTTCATTGAGTATATCAGAATAATCTCAGTCTCCTCCTCACAGAGAAACATACAACTTATTAATTAAAAACTGATATCGGATCGGTGCTTGGGATCGGCTGATACCCAAAACCCAAGCATCGGCATCGGTATTGGAGCTGAAAACATTGGATCGGTGCACCCCTAGACAATCTTCAACAGTGAGCTATGAAAAGAATCAAAGAACAAAAATAACGGGTGATTAATTGTAATTCAGGTAAAATGGTCAATTAATCGTGATATTGATTTGTGGTCATATCGCCCAGCCCTGGCTGACAACACATCACAGCTGTGTAATAATGTGATATGGCGTTGTGTGGAAACTGTGGTGTGACGTCGCACTGTGTGAGATTATTCAGCTCTCAACACTAGAAAAGCCACATCATCTCACAGCCGAGCTCTGCTGGGAGTTCATTTACATAAGAGGCCTCACACACACACACACGCACACACACACACACACACACACACAGTTGCGTATTACTATCTTTGTAAGGTCCTCCCATATACTCTCATAATGTCAAGATGAACATATATAATATTACACCTACACCTAACCCTAACCTTAACCATAACCTCAGTAACCAAATGCACATTTTTACCTCTTTTACTTTATCAAATAAAACAAGCACATTTTCTATTGTATTTTTTCTTCATGGGGACCTCTCAAATGTCCCCACAAAGCCCAAAAAAATGAATAAAAGCGATTTTAGAGATCATGTAATGTAAATAATACTAATAATACTAACCCTAACCTCAGTAATCAAAAATAAATCTTTTAGACATGGAATATTTTTATATAAAGATGTTACCGCATGGGGAGAGGTCTTTACTTACAGAAATGTTCCCACAATGCCATAAAAAATGAACAAATCAAATTGTTTTCCTGTCTTTTAGGGTCCTCACAACCTCCTAAATACACGCACACACACACACACACACACACACACACACACATACTTAGACTACACTGATATACACATCATGTACAACACACACACACACACTTTCTCATTCACTCATACACTCACAAAACATACACCCCCACACACTCATGCACACACTGATACTACACCAATATACACATCGTGTTCAACACACACACTCTTTGTGAGGTCTTTCCATAGGCTGCCATAATGACTAGATGTACATAATTTTACACCTACACCTAATCCTAACCCCAACCTTAACCTCAGTAACCAAAAGCACATCTTTTACCTCTTTTAGTTTCTCAAATAAAACAAGCACATTTTCTATAAAGCCATTTTTCCTCATGGGGACCTCTCAAATGTCCCCACAAAGTCAAAAAAAACAGATAAAAGTGACTTTAGGGGACAAAAAGGTCCCCACAATGCCATAAATACATGAACACACACACACACTTATCTTTTTATCTCTTTTATTGAGTCCAGATCTCCAATATGTGCTCCTATCAGACCAGACACACATCAAACTAATATATACCTCATGCAAAACACACACAAACACACACACACACACACACACACACACACATCTTTTTTGAAGACCAAAGCGAATACATACATAATATTCCACATACAAATATGCTCATACACCCCTTTCTCCCTTTCTCTTCACACACACACACACACACACACACAGATCCTTTCTTTTGTTCATTTCGACTCACACACAAATGTCCCATTTTGATGTTTTTATGCTGTTTCTATGTAGGTCTATGTCACATCTAAGTGAATCACATCACACTCATACACACCTTTTAATCTTTCTTGAGATTAAAAGAAAAAAAAATTGTGTTACAACCATATATATATACATACACAAACACACACAGTGATCTATCTTTTTTGTTTAGGCCCACGACACAAATTGGTGCATCACATAACACACACACACTTCTCTCTCTGTCTGACACACACACCTGCAGACACACAAACACACACCTACACATCGATATGTCATATTTTGTCCTATTTTGCTGAACATTTCATTAATATCAGGAATAGCAAAGCTTTCAAATATTACTTTTTACCTAATATATCAGGAATATTTGGATTCTCAAAGGTCAGTAAATGTTTTACACACACGCCCACCCACACTAGCACAAAATCTCACCCAACCCACTGTGTGGTAATTAACTTGATCTAGCGGAGAAATGTCACCCTCTGCGGACGCTCCAAAAGTAGCTACGAATTCCATTTAAAGTTTATCCGCGGCGTCGCCGGCCCTCTCTCAGGTCGCGGTAATTACCGGCTAAGCATCGCGACAAGAGTTAATGATAAACTCCCCCACTCCCAACCACCACATCGACCATCTGTTTATCTAATTGACCGTAATTAATTTTGTCACCTTAAATTACAAACCTGGCTAGTCAGTCAATAAAAAATAAACAATTTGCTGATAAAGTAAATCAGGCATGAACGCGGTCTCTAAACCCTCCACACACCATTTAGCAGCTTGCTACTTTAATGGAGTACACCTCGGCGTGGAAACTTCTTAAAAACCCGAGGATATTAGAGAGGGGTTCGGATCTCGTTATGTTATAGCTTTTACATTGAAGCAAGTTACGAGCTACTCATGTTTAAAAGAAGCTAAGCTACAGCCAAGCTACTGTTTTAATATAGTAGTTAGCTACACTATAACTTTTAGAGAAAAAGTAGCTACATGCAAGCAAGTTAATAATAATAATAATTAATAATAATGTCTGTTAAGCAGGAACTCTTAAAGCAAATTAATTTAAAATAAATATCATGATGTAGATATTAATATGAAAACAAAGTAATGTCAAAACACAATTACGTTTCAATGATGTTCTGAGGTAGAGGTCATTTTAATTTTTATCCTGCGTAAATTACTCGCAAATATGTAGGTTTTGTCCGTCTCACCTTACATAGTCATAGTCACAGATTATTAACGTCTTCGCAAAAGTGAACTCCTGCTCTGACTCCATCTGGCAGCCTCCAAGTTTTCTATATTTATTTTATCCCTACTGATTACTCTCTAACATTATAAAATAGGAAAAAAAATTCTGATCAATTGAAAATGAAGAAATACTAAAGTTTTGGACGATTTGGACACATTTTGGCCCACATTTTTCCTTTCTGGAAAAGAACTACGTTTTTGCACATGACGATGTTCCATATGGGTGGCTAGTGCTAACTCGTATGCTTACATCGCGAGTAATGTAATTAATGCCTATTTACGCAATTACTTCAGTGTTTGTCCACAGAATTACTCAGAAATGATTTCACACGCACAGAAATGAATATAATGTCGGTTAAGTCATGTGATTCTGACGGTACATGTATGATTTCTGTAAGTTAAACAGATTCTGAGTTAGCTAAACACTAATAAACAATGCAAAATGCCTGCCTTGAGTTTTAATAGAAACGTTTTAAGAGTCTCGGCTGGTCTCGAAGTAAAATCCCAAGTCCTCTTCGTCGGCGTCCATGACAAGACCGAGTACAAATACTGCCGTGTCCGAGACAAGACCGAGACTTTCAAAAACTGGTCTCAAGTACCATGACAGTAGGAAATAGAAATATCCTGTAAAATAATACTGTTAAATTATGATTTTTATAGTGTTGGAGTCAACTCCTTCAGCGCTCAAGCTCTGAAAACAGAATCCGAGTTCCAAAAATTTCCAAAAATCGGGCGACGGTCTAACGCAGCATGTTCGTAAACGACGCATACAGTTCTAACAAGTCTTCAAACACATGCAACAACACGTACACAACCCACACACCATCCATGATTGTAAGTGAAATGTTGCGTAACATGACGGATCTGGCCTTTTAGCCCGACTCTGCAGCAGGCGAGACTGCATGAGAGCCATGAATGTGTTATTAGGCTCTCAGTAAATAGAGCCAAAATCCCAGCGCGGCCTCTCGGAAGTTGATGCAATTTGACATTTTCTGCTGCAACAGTGCCTATCTTTTAATCATAGGTTTCTGAAATATGCACGGCGGTGGCAAAGTACAAGAATTCAAATAAGGTCACTACCTCAGATTGACTAACTCTTGGCGCCGAGCTCCTCTTCTGAGCGCGGCGGCGATGAAAACGCCGGTGAAAATCGCTATAAGCTGGCGAGAAATTCCAGAAATAAAACATACACCAGAAAGACTTGTTTCACCCCCAAATATCTGGCATATGTGGAAAGATGAGTTTCTTTAAAATTTACTTTCACTCTCTCTCTCTTTTTCTCTAATGGGGCAGGCACATCATCCTCGTTGCGTACGAGGTCACATTAACGCTAAGGGTGAGTGAGTTTAAGTCTTGAGGGTGGAATAGAATGGAAGTGAGAGAGAGAGAGAAGAAGAGACAGTGAAGGAGAGAAGAAAGACAGAAAGATCGTCTCCGTCTTCCTTCCTCTACTAATCTCAGACTCGACGTTGCCTTGCAGCGGCTCTTTTAATCCCGGCCTCTTCCACGTCGCATCCTCCGCTCTATCTAGGTCAGAAATGTCGCCCCAAAACACACACACACTCACACACACACAGTCTGCTTCACAATACACGCATAGATAAGCTCGTTTAACAGCTCGCGTGTCTCCGTCTTTTGTGTGCCGACAACAACGAGTAATATTTTTACACGTGTTCTTCTTTTCCGGTTAATTTGATTTGGCTTCCAGTACTAATTGGTGTTTCTTTGTCAATTAGAAAGCTCGTTTTATTTGACCAGCAGGCCATGTTGTTGCTGTGTTCTGGGATGTGCACACAGCATGAATAGGCACAACAGATGCATGAATAATGCTGGCGGATGAACCGAGTTCACCTAGTTTTCAACTGTTTGTTCTGACTGAGCTCTCGGTCCAAAGTTCGGACTGCGGTCACGCAGAAACGTGTTTTGAGGACGGACGGGAACAATTCTCAATTTTTAAGCATGAACTAGAATTATTCATTAATTCATTAATCATTAATTAATCAGATTGTTAATGGAACATTCAATGCTGAGCAGAAGGCATAGCCAAATAATGAGTAAATTTGGCAGGAATTAGTACATGGCTCGTGTTTTTAAAAATAATCAATTAGAGATTTTACAAAAGTAAAAATATTAGTGATATGTTTACATATAGTGTGTGTGACTGTGTGTGTGTGCCCTGCGGTGTGTTGGCGCCTGCCCAGGGTTGGTCCCCGCCTCGTGCCCAAAAGTTCCCGGGATAGGCTCCGGTCCCCGCGCGACCCCAGTTGTGATTAAGCGGTTCGGATAATGAATGAATGAATGAATGAATGAATGTTTACATATAAATGTGTCCTCTAAAAATAGATAGATACCAATACCAATACAAAAAAAAATTATGTAAAAACATGGCAAAAAGAATGAAGAATGTAGAAAAAGAAAAAACTATTATATTATTCTTTTAGTGTTATTAGTAATAAACACAATTCATAAACAATATATGTCTGAAAATGTATAATATTTTTATCTATAATCTATTATTATCTGTTTTAATTATATTTTATATTTCTTAAAAGGAGTTTTAAAGTTGTAAAATAAATACGTTTTAAAGAGTGAGTCCTTAAAGGGCCGGTGTCCTCTGGGCACTAATGCTAATGAAAACGCTAATGCTGTATGCCAGTTGATGCTAGCCTTTTAGCTAGTTGCTACAGCATGAGCTTTCGGTTATTACAAGCCACAGTTTCAATTTTGGCTAAAGCACCCTTTTAAGTCTTACGCAACACTTCAGTCACTTCTCATGGCAATTTTGCAGTAAGCTTTCCTCCTCGCCAGCATGTGACCTTGCGTCCTCGTATTGCAACTTATAAAACGCGGTTTGCTGGCACGGCCCACAGCAGCAGACGTGAAACAAATTACGCAGTGCATCTGAGAGTCTGCTGTGCCATTTGGTATGCTTAGTTCAGCTCTAAAAGCATCATTTGTTTTTCCTCCTCAACATTATACTTATGGGCTCCATGTATAACTGTGCGCCTTTTCTTAGCATATTTATCAGGAGGCGTCAAGGGCCAAAAGGAGAGAGTGAAAAATGTTAGACATATAAAAACATCTGTGAAGCTTCAGTTTATATATATATATATATGTATATATATTTTTTACAGCTGCATCAGAGACAAGCCAGGCATCTGTACATATTTTCCTTCCACTGTGACATGAATGATGCATTGGAAGCCAGAAAGATATTAGGAACGTGTGACAGGGCATCATTTTTTTTTACTTTAAAAAACCCCACAAGGGATTTGCAATCACTGAATTTTACTTTTAAGCACATAGTCTGTAGTTCCAGGAAAAATAACATTTTCAAAACTGATTGGTTGTCTTGTAGATTAAGGGGAAGGAAAAGGGTGGGATATTAATGCCTACAAAAGTAAGGAGGAAAACTGAAAATTTCTAAAGTTATTGAATTTTAATGCTTAAGATGCTTTCTACGCTTAAATAACAGCATAATGATAAATTGAGGATTGGGATGATACTGTGGCCATATACTCATACTTGTAAAATAAAAAGTGAATCAATGATGTTCAGACAAATTCTCATTTGAGTACTGTTATTTTTTAATCATACACTATACTGCCAAACTATTGAGAATTAAACCCAGGACCTTCTTGCTGTGAGGCGGCAGCACTAACCACTGCGCCGCCGTGCCGCCCTACTCAGTACCAGTAAGAGCAAAAATGTAAGCACTTGCTCAGTCTGAAACACATTACTACTTATTTAATTCAATTGATTCTCAGAACTGAAATGTGAGTACTGTAAGTATCGAAACTAAAGCTGCAGTCCTTTTGTCCTTAATGCTTTGGATTTTGCACCGTTTAAACAATGTGTAATGATTTATCTCAGTCAGAAGTGGTGGGCCGGCCACAGGACAGAGGCTCTCCAGAGACAGCTTGAGCCACTGTGCCGGTGCTCGATTGTGAGCGATTACTGAAGCTGACAGTCTACAGGCCAACATCAATTACGCCATGCGTCATCAAAACAGACCTTGACAAGAGCAGAGACCACAAGCATTACAGTAGCGGCCGGCCCGGACACCCTTAATGGAGTAGTATTGGTGGAAGCGAGGGAGAAGCCGTGTTGACATTTTAGAAACGGAGGAGAGGGGAGGTGATGGATGTTCCTCCCTCACCCCCGATTGCTGCTTCCTCTCTCTCTTCCTCTCTACCACTCCAGTCAGCTGACAAGCTCTTCTCCGTGTACCTCTTTGATCACATCCCTCCTTTTAATATTTCATTGGCGTGCAGGATACATATTTTGCCCAGACTTTTCTGGTTGTCCTTGTCAAACGCTACATGCCAGGCAACATCACTGTAACTCTTGTAGCTTCTTCTTCCTTTTTTTCCCAATGTAAGCTACACCGAGTCAATAAAAACAAGCAGTGCAGAAAACACAAATGTTTGGCAGGAGAAACGGAAACGAGGAGCAAAAAGGGTTTCTGTGTCTCTTATCGTCTATCCCTCTTCGTCTGGGCTGAGCCAAGATGAATGTTTGACATATGCTGCCTTTAAGGGTGTAGCCTGACTTGGCGTCTGTGGGACGCTATCAAAAGTGGCTTTCATCTCTGGAGTTTTCAAAGGACCAGCGATCACAGATCCGGGCCACTCGGGCGCAACGGTAGAGGCGGCACCTCGTGGAGCTTTGAGACCTCTTATCAGAACATTGGCTGCAGAAATGCTTTCTATTCATGAACATGACAGAACTCTTGCCCTCTGGATGGTTCGTTGCTGGAGTCTCTTTGTTTTGTCCTTGGTTTTGCAAAGCCAGAGGCCAACGGTTTCTCGGTTCTGGGCTGTAGCGACCCGCCCGATTGAATTCTGGAACTGCGCAAGGGCATCGGCTTGATCATGGCATTTCTTATCGCTCGAGACACCTTGGCCTTTTAGTCGGAGCCTGGAGCACCGGATTGCGAGAATGAGCGTCATGCTAAACAGTTGATCAAAGGCTGCTGGGTGGTATAGTGTCACAGACACAGATGTAGCTCCCGAGCTGGAGGCGTGAAGTGTGCTGGCTCCAAACGCCCTAGACCAATCGATGATGCGAAGCTTTTCTATTTTTCCTCACAGTTTCGTGTGGGAACACTGACGGCCAGCTCTAAATCGGTGGCGTCTTATTTACCTAAAAGTAGAAAGGATTCGCGTCTTGCTCGTAGCCCCGAGTCATGACGCATCATCCGAAAAGGGTGCGTTGAAATCGGATCTAGAGATACCGTAAGACAGGTTTCCAGGCCCTAAACGCTCTACGGCACTTTCTTTTTTTTTGCGCCGTTCAAAAATTACTCACTCATTCGCTCCGCTTGGGAGCTTTGAGCTTTCCGGAACGACATGAAAGATATTTTCACAACTCTTCCATTTGGAGAAAGCTCTAAACGTGAGGCCCTAGACCAAGGCAGCAGCTTCCTGTGAAGAATGACACACCAATGGGAGCGCTTGTTTCCCCATTTCCGGTCATCTTATTCACAGCTTCCATTCATTGCAACATTCTTTGGACGCTGTCCAGCGGGCAAGAGTTAATTCTCTTGTGCCGAATTTGATTAATGATAAACAACTGTGATATTAGCTTAATCGTGGTTCAGCAATGGGAGTCTCTGCTCGCCAAACGAGTTTTTGTGGGGGCTGCAGGAGCACCTGATTTTTCTTGGAATTAAGACCAGATTTTCAGGGAGCATTTAGGGTAATTAGTAATGACATGGGGCTGACGGATGCCACGTCCTCTGCCGTCTGCTGAGCCAAAATGTTTGACGCTCAGGAGGAGGTATGGCAAAGAGAGGCCGATCGTGTCCATCAATCTATCACCGCCAGTGGGCAGTCAGTGGGGTGATTGATTGACACCTGCTTTCCAGGCTTGGAGCCAATGGGATGATGGGATTATTCTTGTCGAATGAGAGATAGCGCCTTTACCGAACAGGCACTTAACGCAAAAACAGGAACGTGTTCAATAAAGGTAGAGTCGTTTTAGAATATACATCACAAGCCAAGAGCGTCCTTGTAGTTCAGTGGGTGTTTCCATTAATAGATCATAAAAAGGGGCACGAACTATGCCTGGCTTCCAGTGCCAGCGAACAAGGAACCTATAGGAGGGGTAAAAATAGACACTGACTCCAGCAGATATTTTTAATACGAATCCTATGAGATGTTTTTTTGTTGCAGCGCTCAGAGCGCTTCAAGTTGAAATCCGTTCAGCTTTTAGAACAGTTCTATGCTCGTCATTGTTACTTCTCTCTTGCTAGCCAATCAAAATCGAGGAAGGGAAGGGGCATACATTGTCAAGAACTCACTACAAATGGCATATCTGGAGCAGCTGGAGAAGATCTCATGCACAGAATCTTGTCTCACCAACGTGAGCATCTATTTTAAACGCTGCCGCTAAGGCTGAGATGCAATTTCTCTAAACTAGCGATCTCAAAGAAACACGTGGAAATAGGTATGAATGCGGAAGTGCCCGATGACGCTTTTCATAACTTAGCAATAACGAGCTCTTAGAGAAAGCACAGAGAAAGCGTTCTGGAAGTGAGGTTTTGACATCTCTTAGCGGAAAAAAAGTAGTTGTGCCGAGTGTGACTCCCTTATTATAACGTCAGTGTTTCAGCTGGACGCTCGAGGCGATGTGAGTGTTAAAGTGGGGGTTAGAAAAGTGTGAAGAGCGAAGGTAGGAACGACACGGTGTCACAGCCACTCTCAGCTCTTGTAGCTGGTGTGACGCGATTCGTACGGACATCGGGGATTTAACTTGTGCACGTGCTGGGGGCGTTGACCTACACGCTCTCAAGGACTGGCACGAAGAGACGTTTTGCATGCATTAATCATTATAATTAGCAACTGTTGTCGTGTCCCGGTTTGGAAATAGAATCAGCGGGGAGGTAGCTGGGTGTTTAAGTCATAAGTTTGATCACAACACAATATTATATCGATTCAATGGGCAACGATTCTACGTATGCTGATATCACAAGATCTGCTATGATATGAGTTTGATTCAGGAGGCACTGATTGATATGACAGTATCCTATGCTGAAGGCTTTGGCCTTGTTGATCATTGAATCAACATATCAATGTAGATTGATGCATTGTTCCACCCCTGGATGCATGTGTTCATTCATTTAGCATATGTGTGTTACCTCAGCCGTATCTTATGCCGCACAGGCACCATGTGTCGACCTCCCACGTTTCTGCTGTCAACTCTGCAGTCTAGGCAGCTGAACCATATGATCCATGATTAAGGTTATTTAGCAGCAAATCGCTGTCAATAATGCCTCCGCCATGGCCCAGTGCTGCTCTTTTCTGCCTCGTTTGCAGCCGGCCATGTTATCTCTACTCTACTTCCACTGTTTAATCCCTAATCTACTTCCAAAATGTATTCAGAAGTTGTTAGAGTGTACAAAGAGTCATTTACGAACTGTGGAATAATTGTGATGAGAAATTAAGAATGTCTGAGTCGTTTTGAAAATTTAAAAGGACATTTAAAAATGGTGCATTGAAGTCAAGTAATCAATTTTTAAGCCCTTGTCTTTTTAAAAAAAAATTGTTTTATTGTCCTGTTCTCCTGCTCACTGACTATGCCAGAGTGGTGCTTAAACAGCACAGTTAAAGTCTGGCTGGCGGGCTTTCTGGATGGCTTTTTTAGCATTTTCAACCTTTCTGCCAGTGCTAAGCTGCTCGTGTGTAAACAAGTGAGCTGTTTTTCCCGTCTCTATGTGTCAGGGCTGATTAGATCAGGTAAAATATGGAGAGAGGAGGAATGATCCCTATTATTATAATGTGAGGTAAGACTCCAGCTGGACCATTTGGGCCTCAATGTTATTGTCGAATCCTGAAAATCCTGAAAGCCGTTATTGCCGACTGGAGCAGTCGCAGATAACACTATTAGGAATGTATGGCGGCACATTAAACGTTAAACAAGGACATAGCAGAGTTTAATGGTGGAAGAGATTGCTGTTAATATCTTTGCTGAAAGGTGCATCACTCTCACTGTGAAAACTTGCGGTCGTCAGCATAGATGAAAAGTTGGGGCTATTTAAGTCTGGCGATCTCACTTGGTGCAGTTTCAAATGGCAAAGACACTATGGAAACATGATGCAGGTATCTATCTATCTATCTATCTATCTATCTATCTATCTATCTATCTATCTATCTATCTATCTATCTATCTATCTATCTGTCTGTTTATCAATCTTTCTGTCTGTCTATATATATATATATATCTATCTGTCTATCTATCTATCGATCTTTATGACTATATGACATTATCAATAAGATTGCCAGATAAGTTGGCGGAACCTCATATTTGGCTAATCTAGTGTCTAATGTTACGTTTGGTATTGCCATAATTAGCATGCTAATGTTTGCTAATTCAATGACCCATCTGCACATGGGCTACAATCTATGATCCAACATGAATAACGTTATTCAACTGTTGAAAATATTTGAAATATTCATCCCTACGTCTAATGGTGATACAAGTTAGTCAACCTTGTCTAAATCTTACCTGTCCAGTAGAAAATTAGCCACTTCAGCACCTGTCTTCAATTTCTTCTCCATTTTCAGACGTCTCCATCTTTCAAACGCATCTCCTGTGCTGATCCCCATTCTGTTTCTGCTTTGGTCAAGACGTTTTTGAGAATCATAGGGAGGCCTTTTAGTCTTAGTAACGTCAGACGTTTGTAATCCAGAACGCTTGTGGTAAATGGCAACCTGGATGCTGAAATTCTACTGACTTCGTGATTAGGAGATAGCGGTGGGTGGAGCTACAGGTCAAAACACAAAACCAAAACATAAATAGGATTTACGTGCTGTAAATTAAATTTTAAAACGTGAATATTCTGGCTGTACTAATTTTGTCAGTGATTCCTCAATCACTGGTGATTACCTGCCAAAAATGTCTTACATATAGCTTCTTTAAAGTCAAAATTAGTCAAAATAACTCTAATATCGGTACTCCTTTGTACGCCGATCAAAGAGTCTAACTGTGTGTTTGTACGGTGTCAAAATGTGTGAGATTTTTCCTCCCAGAGAGGTTGTGCTACATCTGAAAACAGACAGGAACACACAGCATGACTTGTGTCCCAAGCACTTCATTGTAGAGGTGGACAGCATAATTGTACTGTCTACCTCAAGACACGCCACAGAATTTCATCAAAATATCACTGGGGGAAAAAATAAAATGTTCAAGTCAAGGTCTGCAGGACTGGCTGGGTTGTGCAGGGGAAATTATAGCAGTACGTGGGGTGACACTAACCCATGTTTTTACACGCAAACTAATATGTACATGGAGCTGGAGATGGAAAGAAAAATTTATGTGTTTTAGTCAAACGTTTGAAGGTAAAATTGATGATTTTATGTTAGTCATGTCAGTCAGTAGTTGTGGTCTAGTCGTCTGATCAGTGGCATTTCTAGGGAATCTTCACAGTGTCCCGAAACCACAATTATGTTATAAATAATCAGACCTCGGGGGCTTCCGTCTGGCCTGGGGTTCCAAACAGTTGCCTGGCTTGCCTATAATTAATTAATTAGGTAAGTGTTGATTTGACTGGTATAAGATTGACATGATGACTACAGCAACATTTGTTAGTGTAGCAGTAGAAGAGTTCACCCTGTGATCGGAAGGTCGCTGGTTCGAATGCTGGACAGTGCATAAATCCGAGTGTTCATACAGGTGCCAAAATCGCTGATCAAACAGGTTTCTTTAAACTCAGGCAGATCCGCATGTAATGACCGTCTCAGACTGAGTCCATGTTTTAAAGATGCATCAGCTAATGACCAGCTGCTTAATTAGCTTTGAGCTCAAAAATTAAGATCTAAGCTCTAGTTAGTGTCCCCACTTTCCAAACGCAGACATTCCGCCCTAAAATAAAAAAAAGAAATAGAAACACGTTTTAGTACTAATCGTACTAATGGGAATTGGCTTAGTGGTGTACATTAGACATTTCCATTGGAACACCACACAGATTCCACCAAAATAGTTCCAACTGGCCTAAAATAGTTATATAGCAGAAATAGTTTAAGTTGAGTTGCATGAATCAATGGTTTCTATTCGCATTATTTTGACCAGTAGGTTTCATTAGTAGTAAAACACAGTGATAGTGAATGCACAAATATCCAGGAAAGTGTGAAGCAGCCTTAATGGTTCCTAATGGTTGTTTTCAGATTTTTTAATGTTTCAAGGTTTCAATGCTAGAAGGTTCCATCACAAACCTATAGAACAAGGCCCGATAAATCACCACTTCATTAGTCAAAAAGGAAAAATAAAGACTCAGAAGTCACACCAGGTTGAGCTCATGCATTTAAAGTGTGTATGCATGTGTGTGTGCACGTAAAACAAAGTATTTTAGTATTTAGATGAAAGTTTAGACAGGTCCACCATGAATATATGTGTTTCAACAGAGTAGTTCAAGAAAGCACTGATGAAATGTTAAAAGTGTAGTACGTTTTAAGATTTGAGACAATATTTTATAACTGTAAAGTCAATATGGAAGATATATGATAAAGTAGATGTGTATGTGACGTGTTATGAAGTGAAATTATGGGTACAAGCGCTTCATAAGGAACCATTACAGTAAATGTGCAAGAATGCTGCTCACATTTTTGCTGCAGCGCTCACGATTCGATTCGATTCGATTCCAATTCTTGGGCTCACGATTCGATTCAAAACCAATTCACGATTCATAAACGATTCACGATTCAGTACATAGATAAATTTGTTTCCAGATTGCTGCTTTGTGGCAGATCAACAAAAAAATCACACTGAATCAGATCTAGTTACTAAATGTAATGCATATGTACACATACTGACTGCATTACCTTCATGCTCATGTGAAGGTGGTCTAGATTTTGGGCAGATTTAGATATTGCGCCATCTATAGGATTGGTGAGCTGAACTTGCGTTGGGGAAAAAGTAAACTAGTGCCATTACGTTAGCTGAAAAATATGAATAAATTATTTAGAATGCATGAACCGATTCTGAATCGTCAGAGAAAGAATCACGATTCGATTTGAATTTTTTGCACATTTGTATGTTGTGTAATAAATACATAGATATGTTAATGCTACTAACCATGAAATGAAGTTTTCGGTTCATCATCTTCAAGTTTATACAAGTTTACGAGAATTTTTTTTTGTGCTACAAAGTGCCCAATAGAACAAGCCCAGACGAGCCACGCCGCTTCATTAGTGTAACAAGAAAGTTGGGGGTGAGGATTAAGATAATTGAGTTATCATCCCTAACTAACCTTTATGGCGTCCTTGTTCTTTAATTAGCACAGGGGGAAAGGAAGCATACGATCGAGCTAGAACTCAGAACGTCAGGGTCTTCTCTTCCATCCAAGGCCTTTGTTCCACATTTTCTCTGGACGAAAGTGGCACTTCTTAAGCTCTAATTATCGCCCCAAAGACAAAGACGCAGCTCCTGCCGGGGGTTGAGGAAGCGATTGGATTTTCATTCTCTCCGAGTCGCAACCTTGAAGGAAGATCGGACAGATTTTTCTTTCCTTTCGCACGTCTGTCGCCTGTTGATTGACAAAAAAAATCATTCTGCTAGCGTCGGAGGCTGCGACGAAATCTCGGGGGTTAAGCGCATTTGCTGAGGCTCCTGAGCATGTAATTTGATGCAAAAATTCTTCAAGCTGCAAAAGACAGCCGACAGGGAAAATTCACGACTTCACATCCAGAGAGTGAGTGACAAAACGTTGGACTACATAAACGACAGTAATTAACTGATGAAGGAGGAGGCAGACGCCGTCAAAGCATCTCCACCAGTGCACAAGAGAACATCAGTGTAAATGTTTTACTAAATTAGTCTGAATACGTTTGGGAGGACAAAGGAAGTATTCTGGTCCAAAATTTCTAGCCCCCCAAACGAAAGGAAAACAAATTCAGATTAAAATTGAAATGAATGTAAAATCAACATGTTGCTGAGGCCTAGACCCTAACATGCTAGTAAGTCTAAAGCCACAGTCAAGGAAACATTCCTTTTGTAGTAAACAGGATAAAACCGTGAGAAAAACCAATAGTAAGGGCCTGTTTACACGTTTGCGGACATTTTTGTAAACCGTATATTATTTAAAATGCTCTCCAAGGTGAAGATTTTTCAAAATGCTGAATTGTGTAAATCCGTGTAAACGTGTTTCACTCTATTGTCTGGGTTCCTTTAAGGGCTTGTGTCCGCCAAGTTATTGACGTGTGCATGTCCCGCCCCTTCCTCGATTTTGATTGGCTAGCAAGAGAGAAGTGACATTGATGAGCACTATTCTAATAGCTTGAGCGGTGCAGTAAAAAAAACGTCTCCACCAACATTTTTTTCCGCTGAAGAAGCTTAGCGCTCTGAACGCTGAAGCTCAAAGGATTCGTATTAAAAATAGGCAATGCCAGAGCAAACTTGTTTGGTGGACACAGGCCCAAACACCTTAAATTCCTTACATACCACAAGTGACTATGGTAACCATGTAGACGGCTACTGTATCGTGATCCACGCTAGGCATGTTGCTTGCTATTCACTGAAGGGAAAAAAAAACATGACGCAGACAAGTGGGAAACATTCAAGTTTGGAATCATTTTGTCTTCTTGTGTGTACGGAGAGCTTTTGTAACCGTATGTTGTGTAAACGCAATTTAAAAAATAAACGTATAAAAAAATATGTGTTTATAAAAATATCCACATTACACATATAGGGTGTAAACAGGCCCTAAAAATATAACCTTGTTTTCCTTTGGGCCACGCTATGTTGTGTTCATGCATTTAAAGTGTGTGTGTAAGTGTGGGTACGTGTATAACAAAATATTTTAGTATTTACTGTAGATGAGAGTTTAGTCATCTGATATATTTGCATTCGTGGTGCAAGAGTTTAATTTGAGGCTTACAGCATACTGTTTACACAATAGTCCATATGGAATTATTGTGATATCAGCAATAAAACCACATTTTTTTTTAAGACATTTACATTTTTGGCATTTGGCAAACACTCTTATTCAGCTTGGGGTTAAGGGTCTTGCTCAGAGATGCAATGGGGGTAGTGATTTGAACCCAAGATCTCCTGGAGGGTATCCTAACCACTAGACCACCACCAACCTC
Organism: Distichodus sexfasciatus; assembly: GCA_032718565.1. NCBI lineage: Eukaryota > Metazoa > Chordata > Actinopteri > Characiformes > Distichodontidae > Distichodus > Distichodus sexfasciatus. Next base: position 172,578 of record JAVGVS010000024.1, read on the forward strand.
AAAACATCAGCTGTTTTAGGGTCTGTTTTGTGTGTATGTCACTCTAATAAACGAGTCCGCAGGCAAACTCAAACTGTTCATTCAGTCCATGCATGAATTCTGGTGATGCAAAGTTCTCAACAGGTTTACCATGAGGAACCGAAACAGGACATCATAAAGGAACTGGGTCAGAGTGGCTGGGGGTGGGTTCTGCATCGAGGTGAGTCATGTCCCTTTAGCTGTTGCACTTCTAGCTGCCTTAATTTAAGTAAAAGTGTGTCTAAGTTCAAGTGTGTAAGTGTGTCTGTGTTGTAGTTAGTGGGAGGTGAAAGGTATGGATGCAAATGCAAAATAAAAAACATATTGCAAATAGAAAAGAAATAGAAACATAATCAGCAAAAGCCACAAAGCTTATTATTCAAGTTCCCAATACATGTGCAAACACCATGTAATTTTCAAAAAACAGTTTGATCGAAATGACCATTAAAAGCACTTGACAGTTATGGACACAACACAACACCACACAACAGAATTAAGCAACTTTTCAAGTTCGCTTTAAAGGTGAAAAGTAAATGACCAAAACTATGTTTTCACCTGAAAACACAACCTGCGTTGTGTTGTGGCTATTTGCATTCCGTCCAAAGTTTCTGTAACAGCTCCTGTAAGAATGTGCACGTCATTTTTGCTTAAATTGTATCTAATAAATGTGCTGCAAAATATGATTGTTATTTTGCAGAACATTTTCCCATAAGACACTTTTTATTTGTTTGCATTTTTTAAAATGCACTTTTAATTATGATCTGTTTTGGATATTCTCAGCCACCGTAGAAGAAGGAGCCGGACCTAAAGTCCGAGCAAGGTCATTTTACAGGGCCACGGACCCTCGGGAGCGGCTGCTTCTCCACCTCAACATTTCCGTCTGGGTCACTGGGGCTGAAGTCACTTCTCATTAGGCTGAGGCTGTAGCTCGGTGGAATCGTGAGCCTGGTGAACCGCAACCTCCAACCTCAGCGTCGGAGATGGTGCATCGGGTTTACGCTCTCAACCGGCCTGCAGCTTAGACGAGCAGCGTCACTTCTTGCGAAAAATAATAAGTAGGCCAGATTTTCCAAACGTGAAGGGCCAGATTTCTTTCTTCTCCCCCTCCGTCCATATGTGGACCGCTTGTGCGTCAGCATTGTTCCATTTTCCTTGCTTGCTGTAGGGTACGAGTGCTTTTTCGTGACGTGCCTGGGACTAGGACGCAAACGCGAAGGGAATGAATTCACAACCTCACATCAAAACCTCATTTGTACTCTGTGTTATGCACACACAGAAATGTCCATTATTAACCATAGAATGAAGCCAATCTGACACTAAATTGGTAGAAATTTGAATACATTGTGAGAATTGTGAAAATTGTGATTGCTGTGTTAAAAAGGTCCAAAATCTGTCTTAAGAATAAAAAGAAATGAAGTTGTTTTACAAACTAAGCTGTAGATCTGATAGTTCTATTAACCAGAGTTTTTGCCAGTATAATTAGCAAACTGACATCTCCTTAACTAGCAACAAGCTGTTTTAGTAGCTGGCAAGTTAGCCAACATTGCTAGCATGCCAGTTAGCAGTGTTTGGAAGTAGCTAACTAAAATGAGTTGTGGTGCTAACTTAACATCTTTGTTAAGTTGCTTATTAGTGTTGCTTTAAATGTATCCTACAGCATGACTATTCAGAATTACCGGACGAAATAGCTTGGATTTAGTTAGCAACTTTTTCTCTATAGATTGTAGTGTAGCTAACTACAATATTAAAACATTAACTTGACTGTAGCTTTTTAAGCTATTTAAATGTAGCTTTTTCAACACTGCTAGCTTGGTAATTAAGAATTTTCTGTCATGAATCTTAGCCTAATGTCATGAAATTTAGCCTAATGGTACATCAAATTTGCTGTTGGTGCTCGGTTTTAAAGTCATTTTCTAATGGCCGAAGCCGGAAGTGACAACATGCGCACCCCGTTTCTCGAACATCTGACCAAATATCTCAGAGCAGCACAGTGTACTTCGAGTTCAGAATCCAAGGTGGCTACTCACTGTAAATGCTTCAATTGCTTTAAACATTTTCAGCACTTTAGTGTTGTTTGTGTCTACCTTGTTGTAGTCAATAGACATGTTGCTACAGTCATGTTATACATGAGATACCAAGTTATGTGTCATTTATCAAGTGCCGATGCTAAATTGTCTGGTTGATATTTCAAAAACAAATGACTAGCCTAGTTAGCAAACAGAAATGCGAAAATGATATAAAAATCTTCTATCCAAGTTCAACTCTTCTGTGGCAAATGGAACGCATCCAGTTCGGTTTTCACTGTCTTTTTGGTGGATGTGACGTAATTTCGTCAACCGAATCTTGGATCCAATGGCAAATGGAACGCAGCGTAAATCTTGGATGTCTTTTTCCCTTTGCTAGCCACATACGCGTCTTAGCATTGGACAGAGTGGTCCCTTTAACCCCAGTTTATTAAACAGAAATGAAAGGTGAAGCTTTAAGGTCTGAGAGTCAACTTAATGTCTCTGTAACCTCCACCTCTTTACTATAAGCAGCTGAACTGTATTTCTTAGCGCTTATAGCTCTATACTACCACATTAGCCTAGGCTGGGAGTGGCGTTCCAAAACAGACATAAATACTAGCGAGTGGATATCAGCGTTGCAGCACACGGCCGAGCTGACACTGAGCAGGCAGGAGATCCCCCCTCCACAGCAACCGCATCCCCATCGCTGAGGCTTTTCGGAATAAGTCGGGATTTCTCATTCCCACCCGGATGAGGCTTTTTTTAGACGGAATGAGGGGGTAGAAAAAAGGGAGCGATCCCTCACTAAGCTGCCGCAACCAGCGCAGGCCAATGATGCAATCTCAAACGCGATGATTCTGGTTGTGTCACGGAAGAGCAATAATTGTTTCACGGTTTTCCTCTTCCCTCCCCTTTCCAACCACCCAGACCGGATTTGCAGCCGAGCAGGCTGTATAAACGAAAGCGGAGATGAAAGAGGTGATGCTGAGTACTGTATATATAGAGTTTTTACTCTTTCCCTCCTTCTTTTATCTTTCTAGTCTAACCTTGCTGCCAAAACCAAAATGACAGAACGTGTTAATATTGCAGGAGAAGTGGAAATCCTGCCGTATGGGTTCATGTCCACAAAGGATCAACTTCACTTAATAAGTCTGGCAAGAAATGTTATAATTGGCCTCAGGCCTGGTTTTAGGGCTGTGAACACTGCTGCTTCTCATTTTAAGTCAACCATTTAAATTTGCATTATTATTTATATTATTATTATCATTACTACAACTGGTAGCATTACATGAACATTTTCTTATGTCTAGAACTACTGCACAGTAAATATGAAATAATGACTGATGATGACTGTATAGTATTTAAAGTAAGGAAAATTCCACACTAAAGCAATAAAATTAAACTTAGATAACAATAAACAGATTTTCATTAGTTTAACAAATTTGTTTGCTATTTGTTTCATCACGCTACAATGCGATTCAGTTGTCAACGATTTGATGTCTGCCGATATCACAGATTCAGAATCCAGCTATTGATATGAAACAATATCCTATGCGGATTTAACACAACCGTTTCCGCAGGCATTTCCATTCATATCAAATAACAAAAACTGAAATATAATTTGGCATTTCTTTTTGTGAGCTCAAACAACCAGATATTTAAATAATTAAAAAAAATAGACCTCCTGTTCAATATTTATATTTATTTACATCTAGTAGACATTTCCTAATTTAACAGACAGTTTCCCTGAGAGCAACTTGGGGTTCGAGGTCTTGTTTAGGGAGCCAGTGAAGGTAATGCCAGAGGATTCGAACCCGTTCCAATATGTATAATGTCTGATCGATTCTATGGGCTTGTTGAGCATTATATCGGTGTTTTGATGTAGATTGCCGTATTATTATTACTAATTTGCTACATATAAGCCAAACTCAGATTTCTCCATTCTAGTAAATTTCAGAACTTGGCTTCTGAAAGGCTTTTAGATCTGACTCCAAACAGATAAGGCAGAGATCCAGAGGCCGACCCCATGAGGAACTGATCAAGACAAGAGTCATTAAAGATTCTTTTTGCAAAACGAATTTTAAGAAGCTCCCAATCGTTCAACTTGACCACAAAAATTCATTCATTTTTCTCATTTTAGTTAAGTCATTTGAATTCTAACTGTCTGGATGAGGAGAAAATTATTTGATCTGGATAAATAAACAATATTCTTAGTAACACTTGATTCAAATGACCGAAGCACATGACTAGGCTCACATAAAGATAATGGCCAGAGACCGGCACCAAAATTTTAATATGATGATCGAGAAAGAGCACAGAAAGGAACATGAGAAATCAATATGATGTGAATCATGAATACTTTATATTAGATACAGTAAGCAGGCAGAAATATCATTCTTATTTGCCAGTATAATTAGCAAACTGTCTCCTTAATTAGCAGCAAGTTGTTTCTGTAGCTGGCAAGTTAGCCAACATTGCTAGCATGCTTGTCAGCAGCGTTTGGAAGCAGCTAACTAAAATGAGTGGCACAACTTTGATAAGTTGCTTATTAGTGATACTTTAAATGTATACTACAGCTATGAAATAGCTTGGATTTAGTTAGCTACCTTTTTCTTTATAGCTTGTAGTGTAGCGAACTACTACATTAAAACATTAGCATGAACGTTGCTTTTAGCATGTAGCTTGAAAAGCTACCATTTAAAAATAGCTTCTTCAATGCTGCTAGTTAGCTTGGTAACTAAGAAATGTGCATTATTAGTTGCCTTTGTATATTTTGTATTGTTTTGCAGTCATATTGGCCCATATTTTGAATTTTTCTGTCATGGATCATTAACAGGGAAATTTAGCCTAAATCTTGGAAGTCGTTTTTCCTTTGCTAGCCACATGAGCGTCTTAGCATTGGACAGAAAGGAATATGAGAAATCAATATGATGTGGGTCTTAAATACATTATATTAGATACAGTAAGCAGGCAGAAATATCATTCTTATTTGCATTTCTGAAATCGAATTATTGATCAACCGCCATCATCCAGTTGAGAGAGGAAAGGAGGGAAAATTACAGGGTGAAGGGAAAAGAGGATGATCATACTGAATGCACAGCTTCACATCAGCTATATCTTCCATTGCATTTAAAATATACACGCTTCAATGGATTTCAGGCGAAATATCGCAATGCTTAGCTGGTTTTGATCACACATTAGCAAAACCACTTTATGTCAGATTGCACTGTGCATGAGTTTAGCAGCTGGAACTGGTCATGTTTAAAAATGTGGAGCTGACGTGTAACACGGCACATCTCGATATGTTCAGCTGCACACTGAGTACGGCTTACTATAGTCACACACGATACATGACATGCCAGCATGCAGCCATGTGCATGAAGTAAATACTGTTGCATGAGTCACCCCAATGGACACGAGTGCATTAAACACACACACTCACAACTTATAAATAAAAAAAATAAATAAAGAAGCACAGCTTATATTTTCCTATCATCATAGGCATATAATACGCAGTCTTCTGGAACATATTAAATGTACACAGGACGAGAATAAATAAAGAAGCACATCTTGACAGGACATTTTCCTATCATTATGCTATTATAGATAATAAGTAGTTTCTATACTATACTATGTGGACACACGCAGGCTAAATAAATTAATAAACAAAGAAGCAAAGCTTAAAATATGGCTTTTCCCCCTATTATCCCTAACAACATTTCAATATGCAATTTCTGAAACATAATAAATGCACACACATGCACACACATGCACACCCAGCCACCCACCCTCACACACATGATAAATAAGCACTAGAATTGTCACATTTTCCTGTTACACTACCATCCTAAGTAAAAAGTGGTTTCTACAGTAGAAATATACTATATTAAATACATGGGTGGAACCACACACACACACACACACACACATACTTTGTAATACTTAAGCCTGTTTTCATAGACAATAAATGAATGAATAAATAAATTCTACCATCAAACAAATATATGGGCTCTATAACATTAAATGCATGAACACACACACACATACATACAAAATATAATACAATAAATAAGAACAACTTTTCTATTATCCTACCATCATAGCAATAGGTAGTTTGTACAGTAGAAATTAGGGCTGCAAATAACAATTATTTTGATAATCAATTTATCTGTCAATCATATGATTAATCGATTATTAATTGGATTTTTTTTTAAACCCCATCTATTTCATTTCCAGCATTTACATCATAAAATGGAAAAAAAAATTATTGAAGTATTGTCTATTTTTATCCAATTTGGACTGATTTTGGACTTTAACTCATCTTTGACTCATTTCTGGGAGAGAACTACATTTTCACAATAACGTGGTGGACACACATCAGGAATAAACACTGAAAATATCATGTAAATGGCTGTATTGTGAGCAGAACACTGGTTGTTTTGGTTATTTTTCGGTTGAAAATGAAAAAAAAAATTGTTTGTAATAAGTGTGAAGATTTAAATGAAGCGGAACGCTTCAATGAATGACTTCCCTGAGAGAGTCGTGCGCACTAACAAACAGGGCATGTGTTTGCATCGTGAAAAATGTTGTTTATGCGTTTTTACGCAATTACTTCAGTTTTTGTGACACCAGGGCATTGCACTGGTTCACGTCTCCATCTTATTTTTCTTTTATAACGGTCGGCATCCAGCTTAATGCTGCTTTCCTGCCACTGTGGCTTTCGTTAGCTTACTGCTCTCACATTAGGGGGTAACCATTGTACTTGTGTATAATAATACAGACCAAACTAATTATCATATTATATACGATTATTAAATTAGTTGCTGACTATTTTAATTGTTGATTTTAAGTAACATAATCAATTAGTTGTTATAGCCCTAGTAGAAATATACTATATTAAAAACATAGACCCCCTTTCTCAACAGCCAAACATAATTACAGTACATTCCGGTGGATACCAAATAAATAAATGAATAAATTAACAGGCACCATTGCTTCAAACAACACATTTTCCTATTATCGTCTCTTCATAGGAATATGTGGATGTGAGGCCTCTACAAAAAAAAAAAAAGAAGAAAACATACACACTTTATCAGCATCATCGCACCTCGCCCCAACACGTGCTCACACCCAGCTTTGACTTGCTGTAGTGCTTGTTGTCTCGGGGTCTTTCTGGCGCGATGCCATGAAACACATGCAGGAGCAGGTTGGTAGCAGCTTGCAGGAGGGCTTGTGTTGTCTTATTGATGTCATATCAATCAGATTAGCATTTTGTGCTGGGGAAACAAAAGCGGGTTTACCATTCTTGCTCAAAAAATGTGCATGCTTTTGAACAGAGTCATGAATATACAATTAGATTATAAAGCATAAGAGCACAGAAATACAATAGAAATTATGTGCATGAAATAGTGGAATCTGTGTCTGTTACTGAGACATTACATTTCAATGAAAGCCATGTCAAAATGTATACATACATAATGGTCAGTAAAATAATTGGAAAAATTATAATGAAGTGATGCTTAAAATGGTACTTATTTGCACTGAAGGTCATTTTATCAATCCATACTAAATTAATTTTATTCTTGTCAAGGTGCATGTGCTAAAAATTCATGTTAATATTGATATTATTACACATGACATAAATGAGATGGTTTTATTCTAACCCCGGTCTATTTGAAAGTGTGAAAAATCTCTGGGAAATATGTTATCTGACAGAGAATTACTTTTTCTGTGCTGATGAACTGAGAACAATTTAGAAGATGACACTTCTTTCCGAGTAGAAGTCTGGGCAGGAATGAGGCGGCATAACATTACAGTTGTTTGGTTGGGAAGTCGACTGTGTGAGAGACTTTAATCTGGGAGCTGGAGGCAATTTAAAGGATTTTCTATTCAGAGCTGTCAGCGTCGCTGAGGTTAATAGCATTGTTGAGAGATTTGGAAGTAGGTGGTGATTACTACAGCGCCAGCGTCGAGCGGCGGACCAAACCTCTATCCTAATGTCCCAGCCCCCGAAATGTGTCACTGCGCAATAAGAAAGGTTACAACCAATGATACTGGGAATATAGACAAACATAAACTGATCAACATTAAAAGCTCCCTGACGGGTGAAGAGAAAAACACTTATTATGTTGTTACACAAGCGTGGAAGATATTAGGGAGCGAGTGCACAATCAATTTCTGAAATTGTTGTGTTGGAAGCTGGAAAATTGGCAAACAAAAGGATCTGAAAGGTTTTAACAAGAAACTAATTAGGACTGACAACTGGATTCAAAGCATCTCCATAATGTCTTGTCTTCACCATACACAGTGGCGAGTCTTTGGGGCTTCTGACAAAATATTAACAGCTACAAAACGGTAACAGTGCTATTAGGTTTGTTTAAAAAGAATCATGCACACCACTTGCAACAGGAGTGAGTTGTCAGGAGGGGAGGTAAACTCTTTTTTGGTCAAACCTTGCACATTGCCACTGCTGTAATTTAAAGTTTGTCATTCCTCGGGTGCCCCCGACTAGCCTGAGGCCCCAAGCAATTGCCTGCCTTTTCTGTTGCCAGGTGCTCATCAAGACAGGACTCAGCTGCACCTCTGCACTTAAAGGGCAAGGGAAACTCTTTTGAGGACACAAGTATCCACACTTTGGACATAGAAGACAGAGGGTTTGACTCTGGATTAAAGGGGGACATCTTTGGTCAAAGAATGACCATCACTGAACTATAGTGGTGGCTTACTACACCAATGATCAACCGTCAACAACACAGTCATGAGATCCATGCTCAGGCTATTTTACAATGAGGGACATGCCGCCAATGGTTCACACCCGGGCAATGGATAGAATTTTCCTAGATTCATAGGAACATAGCATGAAGCAGTGTTTCATTGTGTTTTGTTGTGACACTGTGATGGCAGGACAAGTCAATGACCACTTTCAAGGTGAGAAGCCCACTAGAGATTAAATACCTGAAACTCCCCATCAGCTTTTGAGAATCGAACAAGCCTAACAGATGAGAGGTGAAACATCTTCAAGAACCTAAAAGCTCTGGAGACTACCATGCCGTGGACAACTGAGAACCAGCACGAACACACTGTGTGGTCACACTTTTCTAAGCTTTAAGGTTTTGAGAAAGTCAGTCTAAAGTAACTCTCCCATTGGACTCTAGTGGGCTTTGTCACCTTAAAAGTGGTCATTGACTTGCCCTGCCATCACCCTGTCACAACACAACACAATGAAACACAGCTTGCTGCTGTGTTCCTATGAATCTGCAACCTGGTCAGAGTCACCATGCTGAACCAAAATGACCTACAGTGGGCATGTGAGAATCAGAACTCAGTGGAAGATGGTGGTCTGGCATGATGAATCATCTTCTTTCAAATTTTTTGGTTGATCAAGTGTGTGTGTTATTTACTAAGAAGAAGAAGCACTATAGGAAGAAGTCATGCTGGCAGAGGAAGTGGGATGCTCTGGGCAATGTTGTGCTGAAAAACCTTGGGTCCTGGAAATGATGTGGATGTTACTCTGACACATTCCACCTACCTAAAAATTGTTGCAGACCAAGTACACCCCCTTCATGGCAACAGTGTTCCCTGATGGCAGTGGCCTCTTTTCCAGCAGAAACGGTTCAGGATTATTTTGAGGAATATGAGGAATAAGAGTTTAAACAGACCAGATCTCAAGTTTGTTTGATGTTTTATTGCTGTGCTTATGACAAAGACTTTGCCTTGATTGTAAGACACTCATTTGCAGTGTTGTTTGGAATATTGTGGGATAATATTTGGATATTATGTAGATCTGGCTCAGTGCTTTAAACAACTCCATGCAACAGTAATTATGGTCCTTTTTGTGCTGAAAACACACTGGCAAGTGAATCAAATGATGAGACAGAATGTCTGCTTCGTAGCAACTTTGTACCAGACTTTGGCTGCGTTCGTAAATTACATCATGGACAGCAATTGTACATATGTTGGATGAGCAGACATTTAAGTTTTTGGATGCATTTGAGGAAAAAAATGTTCATGACTAGAGATGAGAGAATCAAAAATGCCTGCATCTAATCAGCCTTTTTCATCATTTTTTTAACTCCTGGCACACACATTCTTCATCGTGGTTCTGTCCAACTTCATCATCATCTCCCTCACAGGCTCCGTTCACATCTTCTGTCCATCTGTTTTTAGCTCTTTTGTCGATTCGAGGTTGGCCAGGAGCTTCTTTCCAATCCTTTCATGGGCCGATACTCCATCCAAGGCGAATAAGTGGGATGGGATTAAATCTGTCTCTCTATATCATACAGCGCTAGGCTTCCTACACCACTTTAGATCGAAAACCGGCCATCTAAACATCACTCATTTTACTAATAATCTAAAGGATGATTCATCGGGTGGCACATTATTGTTATCTGCTGTCTGAAGAGTCTTGGCTGGACGCCTCACTGATGACAGGTGTTGAAGTAAAGCTAAAAACGGATTGTTGACCGTCTCTTTTAGTGTTGTTCTTTCTGTGAGTCGCAACCCTTTAGTGCTGTTGACTGATGTTACTGACTGGTGTGAACATTCCTGTCATACACAACTTTGTAGTGTTTACATCTGAGGTTACAGCGTTATGCACAAGGGTGTTTATCAGTACCCCAAGTCCAAGTTACTTCAGTAAAAAAAATAATAAATTTTTAAGCAGTTTAACAAGCTATTTATGTGACAGCCAATGGAATGAAACTGTAAACTAATGTTAATTTGTAGTGTATTCACCCTGCCTTGTTTAGTTTGCTTAAAACAAACCCAAGTTCATTTCCTCCCTTGGTTCGGACCTTTTAGGTAGGTGTGAATAAAAGCAATCAAACTCAGGTGCGGACCAAACAAGCATACCAAGACCCAGCTGAAGAGGTGGTCTCGGTTCAGTTCCAAACGAACTCTGGTACAGTTGGTTTAAGGTGTGAAAGCAGCCTGACCTTGACCCGACCCACTTGCAAAAAACAGACCTTTTTAGATTTAACTGCCTCACGTTGTTGTCATGCATTATAGGAAATGATTGTTTGGATAACTACACAACACACACAGACGTGTATAGCCAGTGCTAGAAGTGAGCCGTGGGTTAACGCAGAGCTCCGCAGAGAGCTGTCCTTCACAGACGTCTTGCAGCACGTCTTCGACATTGCAAAATTACTAGCATCATATTGTAAAACTGACGTTGCATCAAACGGTCTTGATGCTCAAACATTTCTGCAAACTTACGTAACTATAGAAACCATATCGCTATAAGGACAAGGAGAACAGCACACAACATTTCCATGATTGTGTATTTTCACTTTGAGCTTCACGCCCTACCCCGTCCCACACGTTTCTGTCCAATGGTTGAATGACCTCTGCACACGTGGTTTTGTTTACAAATTCTGGTCCACTTGCAATGCCTACAATGTGAAAGTGAACCGCACCAAAGCAAAAAATTAACATTTTAGTTGGTCAGAATCAAAGCTACTGAACTAACAGACTTTCTTGGTATAAATACACCCTTAAAGAACAGCCTAGAATTTGAGTCTACACAACTTGTTAATAGGGTGTCAGACTTTATTAACAAAACAGAATTATTTTCTGAATTCCGTACAAGAAATATTTGACCCTAACAATGACAACCAGACTGTGGCACAAATCACCATCAAATTGGCACAGAGTAACCTGAACAGGATTCAAGGTTCAGGATTCTGCACCGTCAGCTACTTAAAAGCCTGCAGGGGATGATATCACCACTTTAGTGTCTTTTTCCAAACGATATTCTGTCCCTGCCAAAGATGTTGTACAAAATGGAACAAATTGTGAGTGTTGTCAGTAGAAATGCAGTGGAGGGAAATGTTATGTTTGGTTAAAGACCATGAGGTTGTAGGTTAAAATCCAGCTGTATCCTACCTCCAGAACTGCCACCATTGGACCACTAAACAAAGCCCTAAACCCCACATTGCACCAACTTGCTTCTGTAGGGAATGGAAGTGGCTCTGGATCGAAAGGTCTGCTAAATATGGTAAATGTTTGTTAATGTCGAGTCAAATTTTCTTTTTTCAAAACAAAGTACTGCAAAAGTTTCATTCTATACAACTCTTCTTTACAATTACTGAAGTGCTATACGATATTTCAGTGCAATCACTCATATGCCGTACAACTTTTCTATGCAATTACTAGTACACTTTTAGGACGAATGTGTAGAAAAATTACACAAATCATGTATAGCACTTTAATTTACACATTTTTTGTTAATGTTTAATAAAATTGGGCTGGAATCAGATAATTTAAAAATAGTTATGTGTGGTTTTAAAATGTACACAACCTGTGCATTTGTTCACAGCATTCAACACAATATGTGTAACCATGGACGGCACATGAATTAATATTATACGTTTACACATCTTTGTGTTACCTTTCTTGACACTTTCACTGTGTTGAAAGTGATAACACAGTGAATGTGCAAAAATTAACACAAGAAACGTTGTCCCAAAACTCATCCATTAATGTGTAAGAATTTGATACAGTTTGTGTCCATTTTAACACATCTTTTCTAAGGGTGTATAAGTGATTAAAGGCTATACTACTGTACACTGCTGTATCATTAGTTATACTAAACTTCTATACAATTACACAAGTACAGTATAAGGTGATATATTACTCTGCAATTGAATTATTGAAGTGCTATCCAACACTAATATGCAGTTACTATGAAGCACTTCTATAGCACTGACACTTCTAAAGAATTACATAAGTGCAATGCAACACTTCCACACAACTACTCAAGACCTATACAACACTGGAGTTTATCTTTTAAGAAAGGTATTTTTGTTTTGTATCAGTATCACACGTGTGTGTATTTGTGTTCCATACAGCTGTCTTCTTTCCTATTCTTAGATGCTCTCATTACTTGTTAAGTCTTCAAAACAGTATGTAAGAAGTCAATTTTTTAAGGCAAAAATACAATTTACGACTGGGTTAAACACTTTGTCTTTCCAGTGGAAATGTATAGCTCACATTGAGAGAACAGTATAGGTCTGTAGTGGGTAATATTTTACACACTGCAGTCTGCTACAGTAAATATCTAAAATCTATTACCTCTCCACTGAAGTACGAATAGACCCGACTATGTCTCACAGGGGCATAACTCGGCAGCTCAGGACACAGGCCTACTTTCACTGCTCTTTTCCCTTTTCTGCTACCACATTTTACTTCAGCCCCAAACTCACAGCCCAGGCATTATTGCTTAATTTAAAAGCAAACGGCTTTCCCAAAAGTATCCAGGTCCTTATAAGCAGTAAGAGAGGCCGAGTTTCCAGCTCTGCCGACTTAACACAGAAAATGTGCTGTTTCAGAGAGGTCTGGATTTTTAATGCTGGACAGAATAAATACGTTTGCAGATACCCTTCTACCACACTGGGCAAGACAGAAAAGAAAAACGGCAGTTGCTAAGTAACAGTTTCACAGTGCAGATGGTGTGTGTGAGTATGTGTGTCTGTGGAGCTCCGATCCCTGAAGAGGAGACCAAGAGATCATTTATGAATTGGGAAGATTACCGTTGGGATGTGAGATCAGACAACCTTAGGTATCTTATGCATCAAATTTGCCCTCTTTGGCACCAAGCTTCAAGTACCAGTATAGCTAACGTTGAAGATTTTCTCTGCCTTCTTGTGTGAGTAGCTATCGATCAGGACCTCACATATTTTCAAATGACAAAAAGGCATGGACAGGTTCTGACTGTCTAAATTCGCTGCTTTAAAACTACAGCAAAATCGATAATAGCGCCAGACGTATTAATGTCGACGCTGCTAAAATGCACTAAATGTAAAGTTCTGAAAAATGCTGTATTGAAAGCTGCTTTTATCCAGGGAAATGTTTTTTTTTCCATCACCTGCTTGGCCAGAAGACTGGCCAAAGCACATCTGAGAAATTGCCCTGAATGTTAGTCGGGGATTCCTACATGCACAAGTGGCCCGAATGGCAGATTGCAATGCAGACAAAGAGCAAATGAAAAAAGAAATACAAGATGACAAGTTTTAATAGATGACCAGTTTGAAAAATTGTTTGGGTAATCAATAAGAAAGAAGAAGCCAACCTCAAGAGGTCACTTAATGTGAAAATGAGGAATCTGTACCAGGAAAATTGCTTAAGTCATTATAAATGTCATTCTTTGAAAGTCATTTTTCTTCAAATGCTTCACAGCTTATATAATCACAATGACAACTACTGAACCAATGCATACATGAATGCAAACAGCCACCAAGCAGACTAGCATTGTAGCTACCAAGCAAACTAGCATAAAAGCTACCAACCAAACTAGCTGTTAGATACCAAGCCAACTAGCATGTTAGATATTAAGCAAATTGGCATGTTAGATACCAATCAAACTAGCATATTAGTTACCAAGCAAACTAGCATGTTAGATACCAAGCAAACTAGCATAAAAGCTACCAACCAAACTAGCCGTTAGATACCAAGCAAACTAGCATAAAAGCTACCAACCAAACTAGCCGTTAGATACCAAGCCAACTTGCATGTTAGATACCAAGAAAACCAGCATGTTAGATACCAAGCAAACTTGCATATTAGCTACCAAGGAAACTAGCATGTCAGATACCAAGCAAAGTAGCATGTTAGTTACCAAGCAAACTAGCATGTTAGATACTAAGCAAACTAGCATATTAGGTACCAAACAAACTAGCATGTTAGATACCAAGCAAAGTAGCACGTTAATCACCAAGCAAACTAGCATGTTAGATAGCAAACAAACTAGCATATTAGATACCAAGCAAAGTACCATGTTAGTTACCAAGCAAACTAGCATAGTGATGTAGTGATGTTGGCTAACTTGGTATCAACTAAAGCATCTTGCTGCAACTTATCCAAATTTTGGTAAATTATCAGAGCTGTAGCCTGTTTTGGTAATGACCAGCTGTACTACTGTTACTGTGTTAGATCATGTTCATTTTCATTTTTAACCATCAACACAAGGAGGCACCACACTGCAACTCCTATGTAGTACAGCAGAATGCAGTTTAAAATGTTGTTTTCAACTTGTAAAGTGAGCAAGTGATTTTTTGTCATTATGTCCACAGAATACTTCCGTGGTAGCATTACCCATCCAGGGCTTGGACCGGCGACCTTTCATGTAGTTCTCTTGAATGTATCTATGAGCCTGACTACGTCAAGCTGGAGCTGGTTTTACCATTTTAGTGCAAGAAAGGATTAAATATAAAAAGAATTCTTCAACATGGCAGGCCTTTCTTCATCGCAGCTATTTCATCTTAAAAGAACTCATTTTTGAGCATAATTATAGATGATACCAGCATCAATTTCCTAGTTCTGCCATAAAACATGAATATCAGTACTGGTGTGACCCACTATTGTACATCACTATCTTAAATAAAACTTCATCCAAAGCTACTAGAACTTACCAAACATGATACAGTGAGTGCCAGGTTATTTTTTGTAGATCTTGGTGATCTCTGCTTGAAAAAGCCCCCCAAAAATTAAGGAAGACCGGTATTAATCTCAGCATCATCCCTCCACTCCTGGTCTCACTTTGATAGCGCAAAACAGATGTGGCACATTAGCAGTGAAAAAAGGAGCCAGGTCAGAGCCGAGTTGGCCATTAATATTTATACCTCATAGAGCTCGTATTTGACTAATGAGGGGCGATGCAGCCGGAGGAGCAATTACAGAACAGTGGTTCGGGTGGGAAAGGGGGAATCCTGGTGGGTCATGCTGGAGTGTAAAATGGCATCCAGGGGTCCTGACATCTGCCCGTTACGGACGACGGTGCTTACCATTATTATGGCTTCCTTCTGCTTTGGACATGAGAGGGCTCTTGAGGTAACACCAAGGGGCACTTCGGTTTGAGCTCCAACATAATCTACAGCAGCACTTTAATGGGTTTTCAGGCCTCAACATGCCCAAGTGTGTCCACTCAAAAAGTTTCCCTGGGGAGCCTTGCAAAGTCGAGATGATCTCATGTAAAAATTGGAAGAATTAACAGATTTTACTGAATGGCCCCATTGACTAATTGGTGTAGGATTAATACAGATTAATTACTATAAACACTGTTTATATTAATTAATACTTAATAATGATGATTTTTTGGGGGGTAGTGTGCACCTTTAAATGCGAACTCTTACGCTCATCCCCGACTAGACAAATTTGGCAGATCATTCACCAACTCAAAACCTGTAACATTTATATTTCACAGTACATATCAGTTCATGGAGCAGTCATGCATTTCATTATTTTTTCTCCCCAAATTTAGCCAACAATTGTCCCATTTCCTGGTCCTGCCAACGCTGAATGAGGTTCAGGATTCAACTAATTGTCTTGCCCTTCACAATCTCACCATTTAATACTGAAGAAAACTTTGGCCCAGACAGTGTGAGAATGCTTATGAATTTGGATTAATCGAAATGAACTTTAATAAAAGAACACAATTAAAAGGTGGTATAGCAATTTGTTGTATGTTGAGCAAGTGCACTGGTTAATAACAAAGTGTAAAAATACAGTTACTAGCCATTACAGTAACAACTAAAATTAGAGATGCAACTTATGTTAAATCTTAAGTAGCTGGAAAAGCTTCCAGTTAAAAGTAGCCTACCTGATATTGGTTGATACATAGATAAAGTAGTACATTTATTCACAACGTCTAGTTGACATCTAGTTCCTACCGATCCGATACATGGATCAGATATTGGTCCGATAACGACTCAAATAGCTGGATCGGGTATAGGTGACAATGGGACGATCTATGGAGCCGATCTGTAAATGTGCCCACGCTCAATTGGTTCTGCATGGAAAATGTCACTGCGGTAAAGCTGGTTTATTGTTCGACAGTCGTGCTAATCCCTACATACTGATATGACAATGAGCAGAACAAGCAACGCAACACACTGCTACCCCAAAAACAAATCACATCATTATACTGTTTAATTTACTTAACAACACCAGCTCTCACTTGTAATCTCTGTGTTCCTGATGGTTTTAGTGCCGCAGGATTAGGGACCGTCACAAAATTACACAACTGTCTTTAAACGAATAATATTTGAGAGGTTATTTTAATAATAAATAATTTAGCATAAACATATGGTTGTCTAATTATTACATTGTTTTATTTGGGAAAACAGTATTTAAGTCAAGTATTTCCTTAAGCCTAATAGAATAATCTCAGTTGTGTATTTAGACAGTTTTTAAAACATTATTTTCTGTTTAAAAAAGACTCAGAGACTGTATCGGATTTATATCGTATCGGCAGATATACAAATTTACAATAACGGTATCATATCGTGCCATGTTTAGTTCCTACAATAAGTAGGTGAATAAATAGCTTGTTAGCTGCCCACTGCTCCTTCACGGATGGGCCAAATGCATTGTGGTGCACTGTGTGCTGTGCTGTGGTGTGTTCACAATGACAAATAATCACTCATTCAGTCGTGGTCACCAGCACTGGATTTCAATCACACACATCATTTCACACACACCACTGTCATATACTGTACATGAGCATTAGCGCCAAGATATTTTATATATCATTGCATTTTTTTAAGGTGAACAAATGTGCTTCTTCCAAGGTAAATATGTGCTTGTGTAACGGTAAGAGATTCACCTTGGGAGGATATTTTTCTGCTGGTGAATATGAATGAATCAACATGCAACATGTAATCAGCTGTTAGAAGGCCAGCAAGTTTCTACCTAACCTCATTTCCTGCATGCATGCTTACCCCGTTTCCAGGAACAGTAGCTCATGTCTATAATATCACACCAGCCACATCTGTCCTCATTATACAAGAATACAGCTAATAACTCATGAATGCTTGTGTCAGCAACTACTGCACACTTGGTGATGTCCTATTTATGTCATTATTTGGTTATACTGCACAGCTTCATAAGACGGAGGTTATTAAATCCCTTCCCCTACATATCTCACCATCTCATATGATGGCATTACTGGGGTTTGCTAGCTGGCTGTGGATGAGTCTAAGAAGGAGTCGGACTAATCTCATTTTTTATCTTACAAAGTGTATTTGTAAATAATTAGTTGCTTTGTCGCCAATTATATTTTTATAAGTTTCAGGACAATCCAGCACTGCATTTTTGCAAGTTTAGCTCAGGGCGCAACCTTTTGGCCGAGCCTCCTTCACATCTGATTATTTCACATTTCGCCGTACTTAAAGTGTTACGTGTCATCGCTATTTTTCGCTCTAAGAATTATGAGATGTCAGCACAATTGTCAGAACACATTTCCTGTGTTTTTTGACTTTGGCAGGGATTCGTTCAACCTTAGTGATGGTCTGGAGGGCAAATTTTTATACACAGAAGTGTTTGTGTGTCGTTTGAGGCTCGTAGAGAAAAACGCGTCAGGTCTTGTGTCAAGACACAAGGACAGCTGCATTTACAAAGCAACACATGAAAAATTGTATATTGCCATGTTATTATCACGTAATCGTGTTATTACACCACATATCACATGTTCTATTGCTGCGTATTCCAAATTTAATTTTTGTTAATCTCATTTCAGATTTGGAAAGACACTAAATTTACATTGCAAATCGTAAATATTGCTACAATTCTGTCATATTGTCTACATCAGTGTTGAGGAAGCTACAAGCTCTCAATCTACAATGTACTTATGATTTAAAGTATCTAAGCTTCAGCTAAGCTACTGTTATAATGTAGTCAGACCCTGCAGGATTTCATGATGTTGCGATCGCAACTATTATTGCAAATTCAGCCAGTTCCCACAAATTCATCGTGACCTTGCAATTTTGACTTATTACCGCAACTCTTCTGCAATTTTTAACCCATTGTTGTTTCCCGCAAAACGTTGAGCCATACGTCAGAGAACTCACTTCCTTGTTATGTTTGGAAGACAACTTTTTTAGAAAAGCTACAGCAAAATCAGACATTTTAAGCTGCGAAATCCTGGAGGGATTGTGTAGTAATTAAAATGTATCTTACTACATCAAAGCCATTTCACAGCCACAGATTCTTGCATCTTTCTTAGCCAAGGACGACTTCGTCCTTTGACTCCATCTTGCAGCTGTCAAGAGTGCACTGTTATGCAATGAATGTGCACTGCAAGAGTACAGCAGCCTTCATCAGCAGATTCCACTTCTGCCATTTTAACTGCAATCAGGAACACCCGGTGCCTGAAAATACCAGCTTTTGTAAAGAGAGAATATATGTTCCATATGATTTTTGCATGATTTTTTGGTGCTAGAGCAACTACAAAAAAACCAAACGGTCATCGCTTCAAGTACATCTCCAGAGGCAGAAAAAAGAGCATCTGCTAAATGCTGTAAATCTAAACCTAAATGTTCAAACCTCAGCACTAATTTGAAGTCGGTATCGTCTGAACAGCGTGGGAACGGTAGCCTCCACTTTTTAAAACTCCAGTGTAACTGCACTCCATCCTGACCTCAGTGATCTCACCGCAGATGGAGAGAGAGTCCCGCAGGACGTCGGTCCTGTGCAGTGATCAGGAATGCCTTCGAGGGGGGAAAACTTTCCTCTGCACCATGTTACATTCGGCGAGCAAACGTTCAGCCGAGCTGTGCAGTATTTCCCTGCTGAGCCGAAGCATTGGCATGCAACGTTTGCGCAACTACTGGCAACAGCGTCTTAGCTTCCTGTATGACGACGGTAATGTCTGATGCAAAATGTTATGCGTCTGACAAGTAGGTATTGGACGAGACTTGTGATGGGCATGTACTGTTTGTGATGGCATGGATAATGTTGAACTGCAATGTTCCCATACAAAAAATATACAGATTATAAAATATATATCAGACAATGTATTGTATCAGAAATTACATATTAATCCATTCAATTACAACAAAAATACTATGATTAATATATTACCACACACCAATGTATTTTGAATATATTCTAAATATGGAAATAATGTAATGTAAATATATAATATAACATGCATTTTATATATAAATATATTATATTAAGCTTAATAAATTAATGATATAATTTATAAATAGAAAATAATATATAAAATGATTAAATTAATAATGAAATATATATATATATATATATATATATATAT
>JAVGVS010000024.1:192663-301003 GCA_032718565.1 Distichodus sexfasciatus
AATATTGCCACCTTGTCTCAGCTACACCAGAATTGACTCATGAGGTAGGAATGAAATCTTGCGGGATACTGGCCCTACAGGATCGGAACTGGACACCTCTGATTTAGATGTATACAGGCACAGAATCTTGTTGGACTCCATCCTTCGACTCCATCTAGCAGCTGCCAAGCGTGTGCTGTGACGCAATGAACACGGTAGCCATTCAGACGCCACATCTGCCAATACAACACCAAGCACAAACACCTGCTAGTCTGTCTTGGTAAAGGCAGAAAAATTGTAGTATATATATATATATATATATATACACATATATATATATATATATATATATATAAAGAGAGAGAGAGAGCAATTTTTGAGGGCTTTTTTGCAATAAAACACAACTTGTTGCAATATGACAATGCAAGAGATTAAGTCTTCTCTTTTGTGTCTGCAATGTTTCTGCTGCACCTCCTTCTGCTCAATGACATGACTGTCTGGTAAACACGATTGATTGAGGATGGCGTCAGACAGCAATAGATAAAGATAGCGGTTGTCATTTTTTTCAATTAGAGTGGGGTTGTGGGGTTGTGAGACGAAGGGGGAAAAACAAGGCTGAGAACACAAACCAAAAAAGATGTGTTTTGCAGAGAAGTTTCCAGAATTAATCCACAATTTTACATGCACATCCAAGACACAAATGGGGATTTTCAAGCCTATTTAATATCTTAAGTCTAGGTGTATGCAAATTATTTAACACGTTGCGGTGATTATTTTTTAATCAAACCTGCATATCAAATCTTTGGTCGGATAATTGGATTAAACAGCATGTCAAAAAATACCGGCTTCCTTCATGAACTGATTTAAACACACACATTTTTACAGTTTGGCTCAGTTTTTGTTAATGTGAGAATTTAGTGTTAATTTCTTTATGATTGAACAACTCATGTTCAGCCAGACACTAATCCACAAAGTCAGAGCATTTTGGATGTACAATGTTTGGTAAACTGCAGTATGTGACTGGATTTGTCATATTCGTCATCAACAATTAGATAAAGAAATAAGCCATTTGAAAGAAGGATTTTATAACAATCACATGGAGGGTCCCAAAAGTAGTCAACTTGAGCAAGGTAGAAATAAAGTTTGTCACCACAAGAAGGCAAAAAAAAAATGCCATGTGCAATTAATTTAATAATTTGTTCATTCATGTTTTATTCTTTATTTATGCATTTTTGCTTACCGTTAAGCCAATCCCCAAACTATGCGCCCATTTCATCACAAGGTATAACATCTGTTCTTCTTCTTCATGAAAAAATGTTAATGATGGAATAGTATTCATCCTCTCACATGTTAGGGACTTAAACCAGTGGTGATTGTAGTCTATTTTTCGGGGTGCTTAAGGTGCTCCATGTTTGAGCACCACTGACTAACGTTACAGGAGGCCTATAATACCTAGTCTTCCATCCAAATATTAAAAAGGTATCATCCTAATAGTCTTTATGGTAAGCCGATCGCCCAGCCAGCTTTTGTTTGAACAGGTAAGTAGTTCATAAAAGATCTTAAATCTGGACCAAACATGGCAACTGCATTGTTCAAGCCAAGAGCCTCTGTCAGAACTTTGGGGCTGAGCACTCATAGAGGTCAGATCCTAGAATCGCCCCTTACCTGTAATATGACCTGTAATACAGAAACGAAAAAAAAGGAGAAAGAGACAAGTTGCAAAGTCATCTGTCAACTTCATAATCTGATGAACTTGATCTCAAGCTAAACCTGAATGGACTCATGAATTTGACTGCATTTCAGAGAAATAAATTTATGAAAAATCTCTTACTGCTAACCCACACAGCAAACTTAACCACATTCCTTTCTCATAATTAATTTGTGATATGATATTGTCTAAGGATGAAATGTCAGACTGTAGAATATCAGCCATTTGGGGATATTTATATTCATATTAGGTGAACAATATTTAAATCACAGGCTTTTCATACACTATTTTCTCTGTTTGTAGAACTGTAAGTAATGAGTCAGATTTAATTTGACTATAAGGTAAATTTATTTAAGATCAGAACATGATTGTGATTCATTGAAAGCCTATAATTGGAGTTTTACCTTTTATGATTTTAATCATCGACACATTTTTCTTCCATCTCACTCTGATGTTAGTTGATCTTTATCTACCAGCTGCCTGTATGTTGTTATTATTTTTAAGAAAACTGTAACCTGTCCTATCTGCTTTTGTGTCTTACCAGCAGTTTGCATCATGCTGTAAACCCCAAGGTTGTGCTGGTGTATTCTTATTCTGGTTTTTGACATATCTGTGTTTAGATCCTGAATGTGTACTTGATCTTTAGCGTGGCTCTTTTTCGGGACTGAAGTAACACTTCCACGGCCTGCTCACCAGTCTGACAGTTCCACCGCTAACCTCAGGCGTTTACAAATTTCAAATGGAGATGGCTTGTGCCAATTTTTGTCAATGTGTGAAATTGAGGCTGTGTTAATTAACTAATTTATGATTTGACAACTCATAGCCAACCAACCACTACTCTATTGATGCTTTGCAGCTGACGTCACACGCATGTCAAAACTGTAGCCGCTGACATATTGAGTATCGGGCATATCGAGTACTGCGCTTGTGTTTCATGAAAATTAAGTATCTGCATGTCCGTCTGTCTATCTGTCTATGTATCTATCTAACCACGTTAGACACACAGCTGTTTAGTCTGTCTGTCAATGAGAACCAACATGTCACTGAACTTCAACAACTTAGTTATCAGTAAATGTGCATATCAATGGCTGTGAAGGAAGTAACAATTCTTAAGTAAAGGTTAAGTTAAGATGCTACTTCTGCCAATTCAAAACCATCTGGTAGTTGAACATACACGTTTTTGTAAAGAGAGCAACATAACCGAATTTTGCTGCTACATTGCTATTTGCAAAAAATACTAGCTTTAAAGCTTTGCTACTGATAAGCTACCACAAAAAGTAGTTAAGTTAATAACCCCTCTAATTGCAGTGAGCTGCTCCCCAACACTGCCACTGTCGCTTTAAGGCTCATCCACCCCAAACCTCCTCCACACCAGGGTGCAATAACGCACCTGGGAGTTTGCACAGCGTGCGGTTTGAAGATTACTATCCACACTTCGGCTAAGCGTGTGAAGCCACGCGGCAGACGGGAGCGTGAAAAACAAAACAGCAGTTGTGTGGCTTCGGATGCAATTACGCTTCAGTTGGAAACAAAATGTTTATGTCTGAACGTCATTTTCATAGCAGTGGGAAGCCCGAACGTGGACCACATCCCTTAATTTTCTGCCACTTATCTAATAATTGCTGCTCGGTTCCTTTCTACATTCGACGTCAGCCTGAATTTCCACGTTTACCGTGTCGCAGGACTGAGTGGAACTCGCTTATAAATGGATGTTTTATAAAAAAGTAGTGGCTCTGGAAAAGAAAAAAGTGCCAATCGTTTGACAGGCTGAATAAAAGTGTGATTAATTCTTTTAGTGTGTTGTAGTAGGTTAGAGAAAGAGGAAATCAGCATGTGTGAGGAGGGGGAAAAAATAAATCCCAGGAGCACATCCAAAGTAATTACTCCACAGCTCTTAAGCAGGTTTCCCAAGTGTTTATTCGAGGTGGAAGGAGGAAACCAAAGGAGTTCAAATGTAAAAATGGAGATACGTCGCGTTTTACAGGTGCATTTTGTGTTTCAACACAACACACTGCAATGCTGAAAATAAATGTGTCGCTGTTTTTCTTGCACAACTGTAGAGTGATCGTTTCTAACAGTGCATTTGCATGCGTGTGTTTTACAGTCGTTGGGTTGGGGTTCTATAGTAGTGGGCGGTGCTTCAGCGCTTTGAGCCGACACACCTACAGCATCCAAGCATAGAAAGTACCACCCTTATTTTCACCACTTTGAGAATTAATTTTACCTATGTAGCAACGGTTATTTTCGCTCAAAATTGACAAGATGATTATTGACGACTGTTTCTCTGGTATGAGGAACTTAGAACCAAAATTATATCGACCTTACTTTTAGCACAAGCAATCTTATGTGTATTTTGTCTATCAACACAACACACTGTGATTCTCCTGCCACTCCAATATGTGTACTGATACTTGAAAGCAGTTTCCAAAGATGCCTTTGTCCACAATGACATGAATTGTACGAAAGCTTTCAACCACACATTTTAAAAAGAGAATCCTTCAGCGACAAGAGGACCAGCAAGTGAAAAAATACCCAAGTGGGTGTCTGTAATCCCGCCATTACGCTGAAAAATCCGCATTGATGGCGCAGAGACGCTACACTCTTCCCCTCCCACCCCACTACTACCTTCAATTAGAGGAGGAGGAGGAACAATGAGACGCCGACGTCGGCATTCGCCCTGCATTGTGCGGCGACAAAAAGGAAATCCCTCCCCTGCATTTCGCATCGGTTTCCTCGCATTTTCTAGACAATCAGCCCTGTACGCTAGCCAAGAAATTAGCAAAAATGAGAGGGAGGGCGAGCGCGGATCAAGAGCAGGGATTTGGGATTTCGCCATCCAAAGACGAAGAACGTGCAGCGAAGGTTAAAGTTAGTGGAAAAGTAAAAATAGGAAACTCTTGAGATCTTGTGTTTCATGTCATTATGGAATATGTCACATTTCTTGCTATTTTGTCACAAAAGATGAAAAATGAAACGTCATGTAAACATACATTTTCACGTACTGTAACTTAAAACAATAATTTATGTAATTTTAACTAAAATTAAACCAAACTGTAATATTCAACCAGATGTTTCTGACTGTTGTTCAAGTGAGCTACTAACTAACACTAGAGGCAAATTATAATTTTAAATTTAGACAAATAACAATTCACTGGTATTTTTACTAGCACAAAATTAGCTCAATAATTCGCCGATAAAACTAGCAGCAACAAAAAAAAAATAATAATCCCATTTAATTGGTTCTGAGCCAGCGGAAGCTGCTAGACTGTAAGTGGCGGAGAGTTTAGCGTGGTAAACCTGCGCGTCATTAAAGCGGTGGGTGTCATACGAGCAAGACTACAATAATGACTATCATTAAAGTCACTTATTAGGATCAGTGAAAGCCCTAAGCTGGTCTGAAGCCTCTTCAAAGAACGCTCTGCTTTCTGCCTTCTTTCATTTCCAGTCAGAGCATTAGGCGGCCTGATCGCTGCTATTGATAGCATCCGCGTGGAAGTTTTTAATTAAAGGAGATAAGAGCTTGGCATCGTCGCATAGCGATGCTTTGATATCGCGTTATTCTGGTGGACGCAAGCATGGAAGGTGGAGAACAAAAAAGAAAAACACGTGTGTGGTAATGAATAGTTCTGTCATAAGAATTTGGCACAGACGCGCTGGTGATGTATTGCGATTACACTATTCCTGCCAATGTGTAATTAATAATATATTTACACGGCAGAGGGGCGCCACCCCGGAGCTTCGGCGATAAATAAAATCAACTGCCTCAAATTAATCTTGATTATCATATTTTAAAGCAATATGCTTGAAGTAATTGCGTGTAATTATCTGTTGTCTAATGCCTGTGTAGTAAGTTAATGAAAATATGTTAGACACAGTGCAGACTCGTCTCTCCTTCCCTCGGAGATAAGGCAGAGTGACAAAGCAAATATTTAGCAAAAAGATCTCGCTTTAGGTTGTTCTTGCTGTGTAAGGGAGAGGGATGTTGAGTGATTATGAATTAGCCAAGAATTTCTCAATGCTTAAGGTTCTTTTAACAAGGTTTAGGCCACTCCAGTTACTACGTCCTAATGAGAGCTGTAATCAAGACTTCCTGAACACATCACAGCAAGCTTTATATAGTGTTGGAGCTCTACTTTAACAATCTAAGAACGTGATGCTAATGCTTCTGAATTGCATGGTCAAAAACGGTTGCACCAATCCAATTATTCATTATCCAAACTGATTAATCCCAAACGGGGTCCCGGGGGAACCGGAACCTATCCCGGAATCTCTGACGCAAAACGGGGTACCAGCCCTGGGCAGGCGCTAACACCTCACCACTAACACCACACACTCGCACAATCACACTCTCACTTACAACTCATGGGGCCAATTTAGATTCGCCAATAACCTATAATACATGCTTTTGGACTGTGGGAGGAAACCAAAGCTGAAACCCACGCAAACACAGGGAGAGCATGCAAACGCCACACAGGACGGTTCCACAGCCGACACAGGGATCAAACCCAGGACCTTCTCGCTGTGAGGTGGCAACGCTAACCACAGCGTCACCGTACTTATTTGTATTTGGATGTAATTATTTGCTTAAGTATATCAAGGAGGTATTATGAGTTTGACATACAAACGTCAAACGTCACATATTCAGTGTGTAAGTCTTACATATAATAATATGTAAAATTCTGCATTGTTTTTTAAAGTACCGGTGCACAAACAGTGCTGCTGATTCTGCCTTATTTTAAGACCAACACTAGCATGAGTGCAAAGCATGGCACATGTCCATTTTCTAGTTATGCGATGTGGCAGAGAGAGACCGAAAAAAAATAAGATCCCTGCGACGGCCTTAAACTAGCAAAAAATTAAGTAGTAGGGGCAAGATGGAGCCCCTGATTGCAATTTTGCAAGGCGATCACTTTTACAATTATACACCGCACTAGGGCCGAGTTTCGAGCACAAGATCACTGAAGCACACTTACGCCGTAACAAGGCTTGCAATTTACAGTTCACAGCCACTGGCGCTCCTGCGTGATATTAGCCGGCCCACAGCCTCTGATTATGGTTAAACCAGTAAATTCACCGTATTACATTAACAGCTACGATACTGAATTAATGTCTAATCTGCTCAAGATTGATGTCCATCTCCAGGCTTTATTATAGCACTGGGGGATTCTCTGTATATTGAGGTAATAAAGTTTATTTGCTTAACATGGGTCAGCTACAAACGTTAATATATATGTGATAATTTACTGTATCAGGACACACAGCTACACCTGCCTTTTCGCCTGGGGATTCGGCTCGATTTCCGATTCTGCCGCAATAACAGATGCAAAAATGGACCTTTCCCAATTCCCTTTAGGGTCAGGGCCAATGCCGAGCAATATCGCCATGAGTCGATGTGCAAATCAATGGAAATGTGTCGAGGCGGTCTCGTGATGGATGGCATCGGTCAGTTAAACAATCATAAAACTGAATTCCTGAAGCGCTGCTGCTGACACTTGTTAATGAGCTGGAAGGATTTTAATCCATCTGGGTTCTCACATAATATGCAATGTGCTGATTCTTCTCCTTCTCCACCTCCCTTCTTCTTCTTTACTCTCACCTCCTCTCCTTCTCTCTTCCCTACTTCCCCCCATCCATGTTGGATCTCTTTCTCTCTCCCGCTCTCTTGCTACTTTCCTCTTTTCTCTCTCAATTCATCCGTCTGGCTCTCTCACCTCATCTCCTCTTTCTCTCTCTCTTTTTTCTGTGCCTCTCTGTCAAACTCTCCTCTAATTTTATCTTTCTTTGTTCCCACCTTCTCTCTGCCTCTTCTTCTTCTTCTTTTTCTTCTCTCTCTCTACCCCCCTCCTTCTCCTTTCCTCTCTCTTGCTCCTTTTTTCTTTTCTCTCTACATTCCTTCCGGCCTCTATCTCTCTTTCAGTTCATTTCTTTTCTTTCTCTCCATTACTCTCTCTATCTCTCGCTTTTTCTCCTCCCACCTCTCTCTCCGTCTATCCCTTCCTCCCTGTAATCTTCTCTATCTCCCAGCCTCTCCCCCTTTCTCTTCCTCTCCCTCTCATTTCCTTCCTGTCTCTCTCCATCACACTCTCTCACTTTATTTACACCTTCTCTTCTTAATTCTCTATTTCCACCTTCTTCTTCTTCTTCTTCTTCTTCTTCCTGTTTCTCTCTCTCTCTCTCTCCTTCCCCGACCTCCCTCTCTTTCCCCCTTTTTCTCTCTCAAATGAATGTCGAATGAAATGCATTTGCAAGAGAAATTGCATTAAAAATAAATGGTATGTTTTTTGCGCCGTAGTGTTGTAAAAAGCTTTTAGTGGTCAATTATGAAGCCGGGTTTCTATTTCTTGTGAAACGATACCGATGTGTCAGGACACACCAACCCCAATCTGTTCCTGTCAACAAGCGCTATGCTGGTGTCAAAAGTGCAGTTCCACACTTGGCTGGTTCAGAAGAGAGTGGCGAGTGTATTCCTTCCTCTGACCTCGCTGTACATACTAACGACATCTGCCATTTCGGCCAGTCGGAGACTTGCATTAAGGTCAGAGCTAATTGGTCTGGGAGCTTAGCCTTATTAAGTTATGAAAAATGCACCAAAAAATCCTCATCATTAACCGATTTCCCAATTCACACATGGCTTGACTCTAATTACAAGTCACATATTAACCATTTCCTCTATCGGTAACACCTGAAGCTTTGCTGAGCTAACTCTAGAGTGTGTACTGTACATGTCGGTGTAAATACGGTCCGAAGATTTTTGGCAGGTCTGGCTTTAATAGCTCGGGGAGCAGCTGGTGTACAGGACTTACAGGGAGAGGACCAAATGTCTCCTCCACAGGTTTCTCAGGTGGACAGCGGGCAGGGTAATCGAGTTTTGATTTAAAACAGCATTGGAGCCACCCTTACTGAGAGTACATTAAGTGAAACGGCAGCTACATCAGTCTGCGCAGTCGCTGGGGCAAGGGTAATGGAACGGACACTGGATGAGAACACCTTTGTCGTGGAAATGATCCAAACTAGTAAATAAAAGCAAATCAGCACATTTTTTAAAAATACATTTATAAGAAGGCAATAAAGCCCAGGAATAAGGGACACTGAAGAGATTAGCGTTAAAGGCGGCCATATTTATTCATATATTATATTATTATTCTCATTTCAAAAATAGATGAAATATTGACCACCTTTTCCTCATCAAGTTTAACAAGTCTGTTTCTGATCCCTGACTTTTCCAAATAATCTTTCACTTTCAAAAGATTATTTGTCATTATGAACACACCACACCACAGTGCACGTTCCACCTCAACAAAATAACATTTGACCATTTTTTGGCAACACCCAGGAAGCAGTGCCTTACTCATGAGTACCTCAGTGGTACCTTTAATGGTCCGAGATTTGAACTGGTGACCCTCCGATCACGATGAGAAATCCCTAATCGTTACATTACTAATTGTTTAAATTACAATACGATTTATTTGGCTTGTTGAGCTCTCGACAAACTTTTGCTTGAGATCAGGTTGAACTGAACGTGACTCCTTGAGGGAGAAGTCTGATGGTGATCCTGTGAAATGTCGAATTTTTCCAGAGCAGTTATGTTCCAGATGTGAAGTACATTAGTTGCCTTGCAGGCAGCCAGACGCAATGGGCCGTTCCATTCCCAGCTGCCTTTGTATTTCAAAAAGATGACAGGTGCTCCGACAGGAAGCCATACTTTTCTTCCAATCTCTTTATGTCTATTGCCTTGACTTTGAGTAGATCCGACCTCAAAAAGATTGTCAGATATATAATACAAGTCAAACGTGTTTATATTATGGTGTGAAATTTTATATATCCATGATTGTCAACTACATTTCTACTTTAGGATTGTTTTACTGTGTTATATTTGCTATATTTAATGTTAAGGATCATATTAAATGACCTTTCTGCACTGACAGCTAACTGCTATTACTGCTTTTATTTCTAACACATACACGTTTACTTTTCAAATCTTCTCTACAACTTGAATATTTAAAGTTAATTCACTGGAAAATGAACAAAGTTCTTGTAAAATATAACTTTTTGTTATGTAGAAGTGCAGACACAGGCTTTTGAAAAAGCAAACAACATCTTGAGGAGTCTAAAGTACATGCTGTTCGTGGAACTTTTCCAGTGTTTGCTGATTGGAAAAGGCGAAACGGGTTTTGTTGCTCAACAGAAGATCACACAAGAGGGATAACTGTCTGAACAAAATGAAAATGAGGGATCATGTTAATAAAGCGCCATATGGCCTTGTTTAATAGTTGTCTACCTCCATAATTTCATGAGCTGCTGTAGTTTGCTAAAAAAAAAAAAAAAAATAGCGATTACATAAGGTTTCCAACTAAAGATCAGTTCCAGATACAATCTAACACACCTGGCTTCCATATTCAGATATTCCTGAAGTAGTTGATAATTAGGATCAGGTGTGTTAAATTGTGGTTGGAGCCGAACTCTGCAGGCGGAACTCTAGATGACACCTAGACTGGTGCTGTGGTAAACCGGCCCTTCTCAACTGGAAAGCATGTGGGCACATGAGGAGGGAAAAAGCTTAAATTACAAGAAACTTTGGTTTAATGGTCCTGTCTGTATTCACAATGTGCTCTCATTTCCACCTCATCATATTTTGCCACTTGGGCAGAAAGCCTTAGCGCTGTTATAGACACAAATAAGTAGCTTTTGCATCAGATTTTCATGCACACAGTTCTTCCAGATGCTTCAAGGCAAACCATTTAGTGTCTAAACATGGTGTCAGATGAGAAACAGGAGGAAAGTAGATGCTAAAATTACAGAGCTTCACATTAACATCACCTAAAATATCAGATTTTCCAAAACATTGAGTCCTCAAAGTAGATTACCCAGAGCACACAATTAACCCAAAATATCATAACTGGTCTCCGTTTTATCTGCCACTGGTGAAATAGGTGAACTTTTGCTTTCAGCATCTGGTAACACCATCTCATGCAGACAATATTTTTCGCTAACTACTGACCTGTCCTGAGCATGGCTTCAAATTATTCTTATTTAGCCCATACAGAACCACTTCAACTCATTTCTATCAAATGAACCTCAGGATTTTCCATTCCAAAACATTAACTCAATTCTTCTTAAACTGCATTATCTATGGTAGAACTGGGGATTGCTGTCTTGCTGCAGGATGCAACTTCTTTTGAGATTCAGTACACAACAGATTCAGGACCTAACATTTTTCCTTAGAACTCATTGGTATTATTCAGGATTCATTTGTCCATCAATAATAAGTTGTTCTGGTCCAGATCAGTGACGAACTGGGACTAAAAAAAACGCCACGAGACTTTCTCTCAAATACGTCCACCAATTGGACTTTTAGGCCTCGATATGGATATTACACGTGACAAATGATTGTATTAGCACCCCCTGCTGTTATTTTTCCCCACCCAGACGGCCCAAGACAGAGGTGAACGTGAAGTGTGGACTCTCCTGATTAGTTATGCCCGTCCCTGCATTGACCCAAAATTTGCAACGTTGTCCCATATGCCAGATTACAAATCCAGCACTGGTCCGGATACAGCAAATCAGTTCCAAACCACCACCATTGATCCCAAACAGGATTGCGTTCTTATGCTGCAACCCAGAGTTTTCCTTTCTCCAAACATGCTACATGCTCGTATGCAGAAAGAGTGCCTCCTACTGTAATTAACCCTGGAGTGTATGGTGTTTGTTGGGTGTTCAAATTAAAGATTTAAAAAGTGTACCATGCGTCGTTAACGGTTGAATGCAAGAGTAGCAACATATGATGACTTGGGATTGTGATTCGATTGAGATTTATTCAGTTATTAAGGAAGTACAGATTAGCGGAGGGTAAGTAGGATAACTAACATGTTACACTTACACCTCAATCATGCCAGCTTGGCTCAATTGCTTCCATTCACCCAACAGCAACTTCCAACTGACATAAAAAATATTACTTCCCTTCATCCCCACAGATGCTGTAAGAGATATGTGATTTCTTGGCAATTTGAGACCTTGACATTGAAGTTTACAGATTTGGTCTGAAAGTGCCAGCTAGATGTTGGCTCCGGGCTTCATTTCTAGCCATCACTGTACCCTTGAGCAAAGAGCGTAACCTCGAATACTTCTATTAAATAAAGGCTGATCTGCAGCTTACTTAAAAATGGTAGAATGTTCACCAGAGTAATTAAAAACAAATACAGACGAGTTTAAACAGACCCGGTTACGCAACACCACACATCGCCTTTATGTAATGGACTGAGATTGTATCAGAGTTGTGTTTGACTGTGGAATTCCCATTCTGCTCAGAAAGCGGGTTGGCGTGCCTGAAATGTTTGCTCAGTCTAAACAGCGCAACTCGGTGAGCCGGTGAGCTCTGCGTCTGGGCCATTTAAGGGGTTTGCACAAAGCGACAAACCATCTGTAGCTTGCCTCGTTCCTGGATCTTAGCCTTGTGCATGCCAGGAATCATTGCATGATAGGAGCTCTCAAATTGCCTCAGAGCTAAAACGGTACACACGCTAGCAAAGTTATTCATTCATTCTGCTCCATTACGTTGAGTTGAAATACATGCTAAGTTCACTGAAAGGAGGAGACGTTTGGCTATTAGCGCATCACCTAGAGCCGAGCATATGGCGAGTCTAATGGCTCTGAATGTAAACTAAGCATTAACTTTCACTTCAATAACATTTGACAGTAACAGAAGCAGCAAAGTGGCGTGTGAACATCCAAGAGTGGATTCTGTCATACAAGCACAAAATGTAATTTTTTTTTGGGATTCAGGCATGTTTAGCAGCAAGAAGTCACCCATATACGTTTGCTAGTTCTGGTCTATATGCAAAATAAAGAGCTGGTAGAATGCCTAATTTGTTCTTATAACATTAACTGTGGAAACTAAATGTGCAACTTCTGATGAAATTATGCGTTTATTGTGTCCTTAATGCTCAGGATGCTGATCTTAGCTGACCAAGCTGTTAATCTATGAGCTGTTGAATTAAAGTTCAGCTCACATCTTAAACAGACTAACAAGAAAAGTAATAGCACAGTTCTCCTTAATGGTGGCGCCCCCTTCAGATGAAAATATGGAATGACAACCTTAAGGGCCTGTGTCCACCAAATGACATTTTTCCGTGGACTATTTTTAATACAAATCCCATGAGCGTCAACGTTCAGAATGCTAAGCGTCTTCAGTGGGGAAAAAAACGGCTGTGGTCAGAGTGCTTCAAGTTGAAATTCGTTCAACTTTTAAAACAGCGCTGCGCTCGTCAATGTCACTTGTCTCTTGCTAGACAATCAAAATCAGGGAAGGGGCGGGACATATCGGTGGTACTCTCCCAGCTGTTTACTTGCACGGTTTATTTCATGCACCCAATCTCTATGTCTTGAAGACATGTGAGTATCTATTTGAGTATGTGTATGTAAAATACAGTTATCAACTCAGTTAATTCTGATCTGGCAATTAAAAGTCTTGCAGAAAACATGGATCCCAGCTTCTAGAGTCCCTGGAGACAGAGAAAGAATCCAAGTGGATGTGTTCATTTACTAAATATACTGTAATTAATTTTCAAAATTGCGTTAGTAAAAATGAATTATCCGAAAACACCACCAGCATCTTCCCAGCTCAGCTTTTCTAGGCTTTTATGTTGACTGTCAAGACTTTCCATCTGCGCTCACGTCCTCCCTTCGTCGTCACTCTGATAACTCCATCCGACTCCAGCTCCAGTGCGTTGGATGTGCGGTGGCAGATGTTAACCACTCTTCCTGCCCAATGTTTATTTAGCCTCCCTCTCTGGAGAGCCGCTCTCCTCGCCGTCCTCTCAGCCGATGATCAATGACCCATCCTCTTTCCCATGGCAGTCCTCCTCGACCTTCTGCATCGTATCTCCTCCCGCTCTTTCTTCCCGCAACTCTCTCGTTTGCTTTTGCTCGGCTCAAAGTCGTTATGCGACCGTGATGAAAAAGGGGAAAAAAGAGTGTTTTTTTTCAATGAAGGCCACAGTCTACAAGCACTGGAGAGACCATCAGAAGGAGTGAAGTGTGTATAAAACGTTTGAGCCATCGAGCAAAGTGCTGGATAGGTTTAGAGCTCCTTCACATGCTACTCTGTAGTGGAGGTCAGACCACAAACTGCTTCTTGTTGCTTTGTTTTTTTTTTGTTATTACAGGTAAGGATCTCTAAAGAGCGTTTCATTCGTTAAAACCTTGCTTTTCTGTTTGTGCTCTATAAGGAGTTCTCAAGGAAGCTTCAGGATCTAGGTGGGCTGTGTTTTCTCTTGGTCATTGATTTGGTTTTCATGGTCAAAGACGCGGTAGTGACGTGATGGTGCAAGGGTCTAAATCCATTTGTTGCAAAAAGCAGTGGTGGAATCAAGTCAAGTCAAGTTTAATTTAAGGTCACCTTAACTCTGAGTGCTAACACAAGCGAGCTCGTAAGATTGAGGTAGCTATGCTCCCGTTAGTGGTCAGTGACTGTTTGTAAACACACAATTTTAAACAATAACTCGTTTAAGAGTAAAGTGCTTTCATAAGATAGATTTAGAAATACTACAACACCACCAGATTAAATTATGGTCATGTTTAGGATTAATTCAGTCAGATTTAGGACTAGATTACTCAGGTTTAGGATTAGGATTAGGATTAGTTTATGATCAGGTTTAAGAGTATGTAAAACCTGCTGCTGGGACGCAAGCTGGCGTCTGATCAACCTCAGCTGGGTCACCTGGGCGAGGGTGTCTGATGTTGAAAGACCCGAAACACCCAGTGACCCCAGGTTACATCACTGATGATGCGTCCCAGCGCATCCAGAAGATGTATCTTACATGGATTAGTTTATGATCCGGTTTAAGGTTAGGATTGAAGTATAGTTAGGTTAGAATTAGGTTTAGGACTAGATGTAACAAGCTGCAACAAGCTGACAGCTGCAAAAGTTATCATGCATCTGAAAATATTGTTGCACCTAATAATTGTTGCTTTACGAGGTATCGTAGACACATTATAGAAAGGTGCAACGCTCCCCCAGAATACACACTTACATAAATGCGGTTGATTTTTGCACTGCAAATCTAATTTCGATTTTTATTCCGACCAGTTTGCCACCTTGGTAAATAAAATGTTCTGATAGTTCCCATTTGAATTGGATCCAATAATACGGAGGAGGAAGATGAAGAAAAATGTCGCTGTAAGTGACTGGAGTGACTACCCACTCTATTAGTTGCCTTGGATCTGGTAATATTTTACCCTTAGAGCTACGAACTGAGGTAATGACGATCTAGACCTTGTAGCTGAGTAGCTAACTGGAATTTCCAAGTCAAAACAGAAGAAAGAAATGGTTAAAATGGGCAGGCTGTTATGAGGTGGATACCTAAGTATATATTTTGCTGGTTGTTTGAACTTTAACTTGAGTACTGAGTTTCAGTACTTTGTCCACCATTGACAAAAAGACTGAAAATTTCAAATTGTCTTGAGCTTATAAAGCTGGATACGCAACCCACAATTTGGTCTCAAGCAAAACTGTTATCTCCAAGTTTTGTCAAGGAGACACAACTCCTGAAAACAATGTCATTTAAATTTTGGAATACTGCAGAAGCTCTTATTCAGAGTAACTAATTACTGCAACAGTTTTACTTGGGGCAACGCAGAGGTCCAGTGGTTTCAGCTTGAACTCAAGACCTCCATATCTGAGCATCAGACCACAAAGTGTGAATCAGTGATTTTATAACACGGATCTGTTTATAGGTTTCACGACTTCACTTCCTGACCAGAAGAACCCACACTTCCTTTGCCAGTGAAGTGAAGAAGTTTGAAAGCAGCTGCCGTAGAGGATCTGCTTACCAGCTTATAGCTCAGAACAGCCAGCGCTGCGTACAGACACGATTTCATGACTTGTGCAGTCTCAGCATCTCAGACAGCGCCAGGGCCCTCGCCGTTGAAAAATTCATACAACAATGAGTTTCCTCAGCAAAAACTCTGTCAAAAGACATTCCGCCACTTTCCCCGCTCCTTCGCTTAGACGTATTTACCTGGATCACACTGTACACAGGAGGCAGCCGAGTCGGAGAAATCCCTCTCACGCGGTGAATACACTGAGGGGAATTAGAGCCCAGATGCGTTGGTAATCCGTCCCGTATCTGCCAAACAGGAGGCATCCTCTTCTCGTCCATCTCGATTAGGCTGATAGCTCACCCAACCTGTCAGCTCTCGCAGCTTTGGTTCAGTAGGAGTGGAACACGTCTCAGATTGCAGCGGGAATTGATGGAATTTGTGAAGGATAGCGAGGGCTGGGCTGACATAATCTGCTAAAAAATATGTTTAAGGAAGGAGGGAAAGTGATGCGCTGGCTCGAGAAGGACACATTAGCAGGAAACCAAAGTTTTAACAAAAGCTGCTGGTTATGGATTACTTGTTTGTTTGTTCAGGTCCCTTTTCATTTATTTACTGTTTTCATAAGTATATTATCTTGTAGTTTCAAACTTGTGTGGTTATACTCTGTATTCAAGTTGAACATAGCATGTTTATGTTCACCAATTCATTTATTCACTCACTTATGTGTTCACCCTTATTACTGCATGGTAAATTTAGCATGTTTATTACTTATTCATTCATACATTTATAATTCTCTATATGTATTTATATATCAATTTGACAACGATAGGTATGACAATAATTAAATAGAAAACGAAGCATGTTTGCAATAATAATATTTATCTATTATTATTTATCATTATAATTGACGTTATTTGTCAACGAGCTTAAGCAATTAATGACCCATTGTTTGGAGATATTACAGACCTCATAGCTCAGCTCAGCTTATAGACAATGTTAAGCACTTTGGTCTATGTATGAAAAAAGCTGTAATAATAATAAAATAATAATAATAATAATAATTATTATTATTATTATTATTATTATTATTATTTGTAATAGGCATCAATTTGCCTGGTCATTCTCTAATTTAGGCAGCGCAAGTTAAGTATATTCACAATTTATGTTTATTTATTTATTTATTTATTTATTTATTTATTTGTTTGTTTGTTTTTTTGTAATAAGGTAAATTTTCCTTTATTGATTTTACTATGCCAAATTCCAATTCCAATTCAATTATTATTATTATTATTATTATTATTATTATTATTATTATTATTATTATTATTATTATTATTATCTTGTGATCACAATTTGCCTTGTCGTGCTAATTTAGGCAGTGTAAATTATTATATTCACATTTTATTTTATTTTATTTTATTTATTCATTTATTCAAACATTATTTGCTTATTTGTTTGGTTATTTATTTGTACTTGTCTATTTCTTCTTTTTTTTATGTATGAACTATCTCAACTTCTATGACTGTACTTGTTAATCCATCATATATTTAACATTTTTAGAATGAATTAAGGCAAATACAGCTTTCCATATTTACATATTCTGATTTATTCAAATGATTATGTTTATATTTCATGTATCATAATGTCATCTTCAAAAATCAGTCCTGATCTAGTGTATCACTGCTTAACACTGACTAAATGTTTAATTTTCAAATTTAACGTGTATAGACATGACTGTCATCAATAAGATCTACAGTATTTAGTATTTTCGCTTGCAGCTCTGAGCTCTGTATCATGCAGCACTGACATGGGGCCTGGTTGTGTTCCAGCGTAAGGTGTGCTGGGACGCCTTGATAACTACAACTGGGTCGCTGTCAAGTAACATTGTAATGGGATTCTGAGCATGATTGGAATTTAGAGAGCAACAGTTTGTTTACTTGGAAGGCTCGACTAACCCGGGGCGGCTCCCAGGAGAGCTGCGGCACAAAGATTGTCGTAAAGCGGTAAAGCGAGCGTGACTTTGAACGCTTTGGCTAACAGTAAACGCCGCCGTAACGTTTAGTGCTCCAGGGAAGCCGGCCGCACGTCAGGTAAATGCGGAGTCTGAAAAAATAGCAGCAAAATGCTTTTAAGGTTTCATTTAGAGTTACAATCAACAGTTTTTAACAGCGACAGGAAAATTGTGTCGCCTCCTGATACGTCCTCTAAGACGGGAGGTTAAGTGGTCCTGCTTTACTTTACTTTGGAGTTGACCAAGTCACAGAAAATGAGTCCAAATGCTCAAAAATTGATCCATTAATCTTTTTTTTTCCATTCTTTAATGTTAGAGAGTAAAAAATAAATGAATGACTGGTTATTAAATCATTTTATTCTGTATCCAGATGGATTCCAAATGGATAAAGAAGTGTTTCCACCTGCACTAACCTCATTTTTCTTCATAGTACTAAGCCATAGAATATCTCTACATAATGAAAACTCTGAATATGAATATGAATGTGCTCATGTACACCGTCTTGAGCAGACATCATTTTGGGAAAAATAAAATGGTTGCTTTTGGCGCGGAAGACTGTGTAGAACTAAATTTTTTTTCACTCAAAAACCTACTCAGGAATCGATAAGAGAACTGATACGTGACCCGATCTGCCGTAATGAGTCAGAAGTCGGCGTTCTACTTATTTAGATACAGGGCGATTATGTTGAAAAACATCACAAAAATATCGATTTTTCTTTTTTGGAGACCAGATTAATTTTGAAGACCTTTTCTTTCATATAAGACCGAAAAAGAAAAATCGATATTTTTGATGTTTGTCAACATAATCGACCCGTATCTAAATAAATAGAACGCCGACTGCCACAGTGTTTATAAATAAATAAAATAGTACATTTTGCAGTCACTGCAGAAATTTTAATGCCTCACCCACGAACCTAACATTCTGTAATTTAATTTGTTCTTTTCAAAAGGCACCAGTATAGAAAAGTCAGAAACGCTGAAAGACAGTTGCTCTTTTAAAGACAGAGGTAGACCCATTAAATGAGGCCTTTCATGAAAGACTGCATCCTTCAAATTTTTACTAAAAGCACAAAGACACACACTTTCAGGCCTTGTGTGTGTGTGTGTGTGTGTGTGTGTGTTTAGTGAGAGTTTTACAAACGACTGTACATTTGTCTTCTTGTGTAGTCTAGACGGACAGGTGCCCTGGCTTCAGAAAATGGTTTTTAATGATTAAAACTTGTACTGCACAGTATTAACGTTAATGGTCTCAATTATTAAAATCTTCCACTCATCATTTTGCGATTCAATTAAGCTAATGTCGTTATAATAATTCTTAATCACGCTGAATCTCGTGCCATTCTCGTCAATTTCTGACGGCTAGCGAGACTCGACAGCGGCCGCAAAGTTGGGGTTTCGCGCTGCCTAAAAAGGTCACTTTGGTTGTGAGAATTAGCACGGGCCATTATTCCTGCGACAAGAGTTGCAATGTATCTTTTATGACAGGCACATCCTGGCACTATTAGGAGGAAATGTACCTTCATAAGAAATGCCCTCAACTGTCTCGCTGAACAATATGTCGAGCGATGCTTCGCGGGCCGCGATGGGTCTCCTACCATTTTGTCACCGAATTTTATCTACAAATCTTTTTACCGTGACATTAATGTGAGGCCCATTAGACTCCAGTTAGCGTCTCCTCCTGTGCTGGATGTCTCACAGGCCCGGATTTTCGAAGAGATTTTTTAAATCCGTTTATGTAAAATCTAGTCAGATTTGGTGAGCGATTCATATCTCGCCGAGTCGTTAGGAAATTGCAAAATAGGATCAGCTCTGGTTTTGCACAAACAGCTTCGCTACTCACGTCGCAGTCAACCTGGCATTAATAATCCAGCTGGTTCGTGTAGATATTGCGCGGAGTAATGCCACATAGAAATACAAAGGATTCGCGGTGAAATGTTAATGAGACTGTGCATAATTTAGCGCCACTTTAAGCATAATTTTGCCAAGCGAGTACCGAACATTATGTCGTCAAGGGCTTAGGAAAACATCAAATATTAACTCCGCGAAAAGAGCACGATAAATATTGCAGGCGTCACGCAGCTGAGAGGTAACCCGACATGCACATAAGACTCCAGACCTGCCAAACTGGCGCAGTCACCAATGCCAAAAGTTTACAAAGTCTGCATATTTCATAGGTAGATATGCAAAAAATCTGCATAAACATACGTTGCACAGAGATGATACCTCGGCAAGAGAAAAAACACTTGGCTTTGGTTTCTTACCATTCTCAGCCATTTACTTCATATTTATTTATTCCCAATGTGTGTCCACAGTGATATTGTGCAGCGGCTCTTCTCTCCAAGAAATCAAAAACGTCAAAAATGAATTATGGGCCAAAATGAGTTCAAATATTCAAAAAGTGGCAAAATTTCAGTATTTCTTCAGTTTCCATTAATCAGATTTGTTTTTCATTTTGTAATGTTTGAGAGTAAAAAAATAAACATAGAAAAATGCATTATTTGTTATCAAATTTTTTTATTCTATATCTAGATGGATTCCAAAGGGATAAAGAAGTGTTTCCACCTGCGCTAACCTTATTGTTCTTCATAGTACTACGCCATAAAATGTCTCTGTATAATAACAACTCTGCAAGCCTAGTACAGTTTCAGCAATTTTACACTACATAAAGATTAAAAAAGTAAAAATGCTACAGGTGCAAGTCAGCTTGCATCACAAATGGAGTGATTTCAAGACTGTCAGCATTTAAACATCAAATTATGACAAATCTGAGTAGTGCAGGACGTCCTGAACAGAACAACATAAGGCATGTATGGCTAACTTCTACACACAGACACACACACACACACAAGAATAACCCTAAAAACAAAGGTGCAGACAAACACCCCAAATTTGTCTCAGGGCCATAAGGGCCAACGACTCACATGTAAATGAACGCTGCATAGGATGTTGTCGGGCGCAGCAGGAAGGCCACACTTACATCATAATACGTCATAGTTATGCACTGTGTGGTGTGCTTGTGATAAACACAGGCTGGCGTTTATTTTTGCTTGGCACTGCTCTTGCGAGG
The DNA here is from genome assembly GCA_032718565.1 of Distichodus sexfasciatus. Classification (NCBI taxonomy): domain Eukaryota; kingdom Metazoa; phylum Chordata; class Actinopteri; order Characiformes; family Distichodontidae; genus Distichodus; species Distichodus sexfasciatus. Next base: position 213,247 of record JAVGVS010000024.1, read on the forward strand.
AGTCGGGCATGACGGGCCGGTAAACAGCGGGCGAACGGTGGAGGAGGATTGCAAACGGGAGCCGTGTGGGAAATGCCGCGGCTCTGATGAATCCAAGTCCCCTTGTTCCGGATCAGTGTGCTTGTGTGTGTGAGTTTTGGTTTGACGGTATTTGTGAGGCCCCAATTGTTGCCTAAATGATTCGTCAGATTTGTGTGGTTCTCATAAGGAACACATTTTGTGGGTATGTGTTACAGTATTTGTGAGGCCCTAAATGTCCCTTAAAAGATAGAGATGGATGGAGAACCATCCAAACTTATTTGACAAACTTAAAGAATTTGCTGGGTTTAAAGCCAGTATAAGTACCTCAAAAAAACTCAACAGGTGGTTAATATATAAGTAGAAAATAAATTTATATGTGACTTTTTTTAAAAACCTTACAATGATATAAAGGAGTGTGTCTAATTACAGCGCTATGAAGATATTTTGTAGGAAATTTTAGTTCATTTTGGTCTCAGTGAGAATTTAATCTTTTTTATCTTGTCTTTCTAAGGTAAATTAAATGAAGTAGAAAATAGATCAAATAAATAAAACTGAAGTTAATAGAAATAGAAAGAATAAGACTAGATCCTAAACGTAAAAAAAATAATAATAATAAAACAAAGATGAATAAAATATGTTTTGACAGAAATAAATACCCAAAATAAATCTGGTCCTCAGAACGATAGAAAAGTGTGTGTGTGTTTGTGTGTGTGTACATTTATAAAGACGTATATTCGGAAAATGGGGTATGGTATTGGTCTCAGTGAGGATTTCGTTCTGTCTTTACAAAATAAAATAAAAACAGAAAATAACACTTAAGTGCATAAATACGTAATCCAAAACTGATCATAAATGTCACATAATTAGATCAAAACGCTATGTTTAGGCTAAAAACATCCAGCTTAAATATGGGGAGACAAAAATAATGCATACAAATCGTTATAAACCTGGCCCTCGCAAAGATAGAAAAGTGTGTGTGTGTGTGTTTATGTTTGTGTGTGTGTGTGTACTTGGTTATGTTTATTTATAGCGTCTCTGTGGCTTACAGCACAGCTCCCCAACGCTGCACCACACAAGGCCCTCAAACACACAAAGCAGCAGCGTCTCCCTGCAGAGTTCGCCTTTATTCTTCTCTATTTCCCTTCTCTCTGTCTCTCTTTCTGCCTCACACACACACACACACCTATGTTCCTACTATCCATTGTTTTGCTACATATGCCTCCTTTTCCCTCCTCTTTTCTAACATTATTGTGTTCTGGAATTCCTCCGTGTCGTTCTTTACGCTGCGTCATCATCAACGTCTCTTGCGGCGCTCGTTCGCACTTCTGTTCCCGCCTCTAAGTTCATGAATGGGTTGCTGTGTTCTATCCTTGTGTTCAAAATCACTTCTTCTTCCATACAAACACACACAAACAAATCTGTGTGTCATTCGTTAATTTCTTAATAAACATTTGCAAAACTAAAAAGAGTTAAAGGGGAGCAGTGCTTGGAGATGAGTGCTTGCTCACGAGTACCTCAGTGGTCCCTTTACCGGTCTGGGACTCGAACACGGCGACTTTCTGTTCATGGGGCCAACTCTAGAGCCATTACACTAAAAATAACATTGTTAATAAAATATATTTGAGAGAGAGAGAGAGAGAGGTCTCTAGACAACACCAAAGGAAAGAAGGAAAAAAATAATTTTTTAAAAGTCTCTGGCACCCAACTCTGACCTTAAAATCTGTTTTACCTTCAAAAAATCTGTTCTACACCTATCTTACTAAGTATGAAATATGGAATTATCCACTCGTTACACAGGGAAAATGTAAGAGAAACTTAAACAGGCAACATCGGCAGAAGTGGGATTTACATTAAAGCAGAGTGACTTAAAGAAAGACGTTACAAACTAATTAATAGTTAAGCGTAGCTCGAGCAGGGGCGAAGAGAAATGAGGGAGTTGTCTGCTTTATGACTTGAAGGTGGGCCTGTCCGCAGCCGAATCCAGTCGCCAAATTTGTCAAGCCTTTGGAGATAATTCTGTCAGTGAACGCACCGCCAGGCATAGGTTCCAGAAGTTCACGTCAGGAGATCTGTCCCTTTGTGAAGAAAATAAAAACAGCAAGAACTTTTTCTATTACCTTCTGTTACCACGTTCAAAATATAGCTCACTTTGTTTTGTTTGTAGCTCATTTTATTTTGTTTATGTCAGTTTTGGTCAAGCTATACTTATTCCATAAAGGTACATCTTTACAAACAAATCAGTATGGAATAACTTGACCCTACCTGACAGAAACAAAACAAAGTGAACTATTTGTAAAATAAAAGTGAGCTATATTTGCTTGTATGTACTTAACATTGTTTAGTTTCTGTCAGTTTGGGTCAGGTTTGTTATATTCATTCCATCGTGGTAAATCTTTTCAAACAAACCAATAGTCAGATCTAAGACACCAGCAAACAAGTTCAAGTCCACAAATGATAAGTGAATATTTTTCTTCATATCTTAGGCTACGTTCAGACTGCCAGCCGCATCGTTCAGTTCCAGTTTTTTGCTCAGATCGTATTTGTCTGTCTTGACGGTTCACATTCATAACTACAAGTGACCTGTATCTGACTGTAATGTGAACGCATCGGTCCTCCGAAACGTCACGCATGCGCACATTGAAACGTTTTTACACGGGTCAACTGCGTCACCAACAACAAAAAAACATCATATCTGTGGGACGACTCATGGCATTAAAAATGGAGGCGTTAGTAGCTCACGCATGTATCGCACTTTGCTCTGGAGGACGACAAACAGTGAATCAGCTGTACATGAGCAGGTCGAAAAGGAGGAACAAAGTCAATTAAATCCCCGACTTCTCCATCCTTCCACTGACTGTTATCGCAGCTCTCCTCCATTTTTACCTTCCCGCGCTGCCGGTGCAGGCTGATGATGTCAGCGCATGCGTATAAGCAAAAAGCCACATGAATTCCCATCTGAGCGTTCACATTCAGGTCGCATGGCTGCGAATCGGATACGTATGAGATTTAGTACCACATATGAAAGTGACAGAAATCTGATTTGAAAAGATCAGATTTGCGTGTCCACACAGCTCTGAAAAGATCCGATCTGTGTCACATTAAGGCAAAAAATCCAATTTGAGTCACTTCAGCAGCGTGAACGTAGCCTTAGACAGCGTATAGTGAAAGCACTAACAACAAACAACATGGCGACCTAAAAGTTGCTGTCCGCTACCACCAGAGAAACTGCAATCGCGACGTGTCCCCCGTGCTGCCGGTGCATTCCTCTAACCATCCGTCCATTTTATTGAGTGTCAAACGCCGGTCTTGTGAGAGATGGCGGCTACAAACAATGGGCGTGATGAGTACTTAGTGCGGCAAGGTTCATAATGGCGGTTTTAATAGCGGCGCTGCTGTGTGCACCGTGACCGCATTCGGACCCAGATGAGACGAGATGAAGGGCGCAGTGACTAATGCTCTCCCAGGCTGTGAGTCATGCCACAAGAAGCCTATAAAAAGCTTTTAAGGGCCACCCTCACACACACACACACACACACAATCTTAGATCACTGCTTGTATTAGGCAATATCACTGGGGTATTACTGAAGCTAAATTTTGCTACACTACAGTCAGTGATCATCTGCGCTTGTTTGCTACTTGCTTGATTTTTACTAGGGGTGTAAATCACAAGTTTTACTACGATATCATTTAATTCAATGGACAATGTCGATGATGATACGATTTTAGCTTCAACACAGGACCCAGCACTCGATATCATATGATAACTGAACATGATCACTTGAAAGTGAGAGATTATTTGTCGTTGTGAACACACCACAGCACAGCACACAGTGCACCACAGTCTAAAAAGCAGTCTAAAAGCATGCATTGTAGGTTAATTGGCAACTCTAAATTGGCCCGTAAGATGTAAGTGTGAGTTTGTGAGTGTGCCCTGAGGTGTGTTGGCGCCTGTCCAGGGTTAGGCCCCGACTTGTGCCTGTAAGTCCCCAGATGAGTCTCCGGTGCCCCCGCACCCCTGGTTGGGATTAAGCGGTTCGGATAATGAATGAATGAATGAATGAATGAATGAATGAATGTCTCATTGCATCAGAAATAAGTCTGTTACCTGATGAAGTGGCAGGTCACTGCAGAATGCCGTCTGATTCCGAATTCCAGTCACTCCATCCAACTTTAAATTGGACTGCCAAGGATTTGCCCATTCCATCACCACGCAGCCAGTTAATAGCATGTCACACATGAACTGTTACATACTCTTTCCATGTTATACATTTTTATTCATAGGTTTTCACTCAACAACTTTCCACTGCTTAATAAGATTTTTCAAAAATCTGGTAAACAAAAATGGTAAACACCTTTGGTCTGCAACAACATTTGACTGGTAGGGTATATAGTGAGATATTGCTACAACCTCAGGCTCTAATTTTAGATCAGCAGCTAAAATGAAAAGTTCTAGCTAATAGTTGTGCAAATGGAAGCTGTAATTACATTAAAGAGTCTTCTTCAAATGCAGAAAAGGCCATCTGATGGCAAATAAAAGGCCAAGGTCGAAATTTGTTGAAACACATTGATCACTGCAACAACTATGACATGAAACCAAATATGTGTCCAAATCTACTTCCAAAAATGCCCCTAGACCTTTTTGATGAATAATTATTTCTTTGTTTTGTCAGAAGCAAATCAGCATATATTTTATTACATGTTGTGCTTGTAGAACTATGAATCTTGAATACTGAAGTGCATTTAAGTCACCTTTTTACTCCAAATAATAATAACCAAATTGTTTCAGACTAGAAAAACATTAGTTTTTGGGTTAGTCATGCAAATAGCATCCAGCATGTTTTCCACAATGCGTTCAGGCACTTTTAGGGTGTATATAAATCTACCCTCAGTCGTCCTGCCAATGTGTCTTTATAACTCTAAGACCAAAGCCTGGTAGTCCGTGTAGTAGAGTTGGGGGCAAGATCACCTAAACCGAGACCAAGACAAAACCAAGACCAGGGTGTGTTGAGACCGAGACAAGACCAAGAATCTGAAGGGCCGAGACCGAGACAAGACCAAGACTGGACCAATTCACGTTTTATTTGAAGTGGACACGAGTCTCTGGCCACGTTTGAACATAACCGAGTATTTACAGAAACGGCTATTTCCCCTTCTCCGTTTTCAATAATATCCTTGTTCACACCAGATCGTTTTCCAAAAAGTATTCATTTACGCCGTCAAGAGCTATTATGAGCATGTTAAACCTATGGGTGGCAGTGTTACGAGAAGCATAAAGCCTTGTTAGCCAATCAGAATCTGACGCTAATGTATTTTCTGTAACATACTGTGATGTTTGAAAACATAAAACTGTGTTTGGCCGGACTTTTCAGAAAGAATCGTTTTCAGTGAATTAAACCTGAGTTTTTGTGCAAAACGCATGAGTACATCACCATTTTCCACGATACCCAGCTATGTGTAAACAGGGTCTCTGTTTGAATGAACTCATAGTAGTCCCTTTACTGTTTTGGAACATTAATAGAAGACTAAGTTTGGTTTCTTTAAAGAGGACTGCACCCCACTTCCCGTTTTATTCTGTTTTTCAATTGTTCAGTCTTGCCTCATTGTATTTTGTGTATGACCTTTTGCATTGCTTTTTTAGGACACAATTCCTACCTGACCTTGGATACCCTGTTTGTTGTAGATTTTTGGATTCTTTGCCAAGTTTTCGATCTTGCTCTGGATTACCAGTGTTTTAATTCTTTGTTGCCAGTTTCTGACCGTTGCCTGTTTTTGACCACATATTTGTTTGTATCCGTTGCTTACAATAAAATGTCTTCGGTGTCAAGCTTTTCTCTGATCTTAACGAAAAATCTGGCCTTCCTCTCTCAGATGTGTAGCCAATTTAAACGTCTGTCAAAGTGAGATGGTACTGATGTGTAATGTTTTAAAAAGTGATATCTTAGCAAGTCAGGAAGTAATTTACAGCTATCAAGTGGAATCCTTCATTCTACATTTAATCATCTTGAAATTACACTGAAATGAGTTCTAAAGAATCTGAAAGTGAAAGACATTTTTACTTGATAATAGTACAACTTTTAATTTTTCAATTTGGCCAGTCTTAAAAATGTCCATGGCACATTTCACTATGTTGTACTACGCTGTATAACAATGATAAATAAAGAAACTTGAATCTTGAACTTGTTCTCCTCACTTGTTCTTTGCCGCAGCAGCAGCAGCAGCTTTTTCAGCTTCAAAATAAGCCCTTTTAGGTTCAAGAGTGTTTACCCTCATCTGCTTCCTGTCAATAGAAGCGGAGGATGTGGCACTGGCATCGCTCCCCATCCGCCTTCATTACTTCAAATCTATTTATAACGCTGATAATGTCTCCGCTGTCGCTTTTGATGGATGGCTCATTTGGGAAGCTTGTCTGATCATCTATCAGTAATTTGCCAAAACCTGTATGGCCACCAGATGTGCGATTAGAGGCGTAATTATGTGGATTGTTCTCATTCCATTTAAACGCCATCTCATTTTCATTTACTCTGGTCTTAGCTAAAGAAACCTGGCCTTCCCCTCTCTGAGTTTTAAACTTCTAGCGAAAAGCGAGACGGTGTTGTTTTTCAAATGTTACATCGCTAAAAAGAGAGCTATCTCAGAAAGTGAAAATATCAGCAATTAATTAAGGACTGTCGAGTGAAATTCTTATCCAAATCTCTTTAGCGTTCATGGAATAACCTTGTAAAAAGTTGAAGATTCTGAAAGTGATATCTTTTAAAATAAACTCTTGAAACGTTTTCACATGCTAAAATATTACAATTCCAAAACTTATCTATGATCGCATGCACGCCGGGGTAGCCAGTCAGGGTGGAATTTTTGGCACTTCAAGATACACAAGGAATTTCATGCTCGGCGTGCAGGTGATGATGCCAGAACTCGCCGCCAAGTGGCCAGACCGTCCACTAATCCGTCATTCAGCCTTCTGTCTTTACAAAACAAATGGTTCGAATTTCAAAGAATGGAAATTCACTTTTTGAAAGGTCGCAACAAAACCTGATAGTACGTCTGTAACTGAGAATTAATTTTCATTGCTGAATAAACGTCCACGTTATTGCGAATGCTTTCCCGGATGTGGGTGTGAGGAGCGTGTGCTTCACAGCAGGCTATCGCGTACGTAATGTTGGCACATAAACGCAATAAGTAGGGCCTAATCTCCCCAGAGCCAGCGAGAGCGCCATCCTTCCCCTCATATTGCCTCTATTTTTTTCCCCTCTCCTTAAGATGTAGCCTGCGTTGCCAGATCTTGGCCGTGATCCCTTCCTCCAGCCTCGCCTCTCCACCCATATGGGCAGCTGAAAGATTGATTAGCTAATCCACACATGATTAATGCCCCGGCCTTTTTGGAGTCTTCCATGCCGTAGTGCAGAGTGCTATCAGCTGCATGCACCTTTCCTCTTACCTACCCGTGGCCTCGGCCTACCTGTGGCACTCCTCATCTGCCTCAAATCATCTCCAACCTCCATAATCAGTGTTTATCCTGGTGCTCGCACAGTTTTTTAAAAATGCTTAGGGTCACGGTGAGGAGGACCTGCCACGGCAGAGTTTGAAGGGCAAAAGTTCATTCGAAAATGTTGTGCCTTCAGAGTAGTTAGGTAGTGCTTAATTAAGAAGGAGATCCACCTAATCAATCAGGGCTGCATGATGCTGGAGAAAACTTGGCATTGCACCTAAAAAGTCCTAACTGCACCATGACTAAAATATAACCCCATAACGTACAAACATGTTATAATCATTCCAAACTCATTACAAGATCAATACAGCCGTAGTAGCAAGTATAGCTGCTAAAAATGTCATATCATATGGTTCGTTTGCACCACCACAGTCAAATGAGGGACCCTAACAACTTCCTACAGAGTTGAATCCTTTTTGTAGACTATGGGAGTCAGTAATGTGGCACAAAGCACACATTCATGAGCAAATCTCTTGGTTGACTCCCTCTAGACGCAGAAACATACAGCTGGATCTGAATCGCAGCTAGTGCTTTTCACTGTCATGAGTGAATTCACCGTTTGACTTAATCTACAGCCGGAAACATACAGCCGAATCTGGGGTGCGTTTCCCAAAAGCATGGTGGCTAACTACGTTAACTTAGCGTAGCGTAGTGTATGTTAGCAACTAACATAGTGCACATAAGCAACTAACATAGTGTACATCAGCAACTAACATAGTGTATGTTAGCAACTAACATAGTGTACATTAGCAACTAACATAGTGTACATTAGCAACTAACATAGTGCACATAAGCAACTAACATAGTGTACATCAGCAACTAACATAGTGTATGTTAGCAACTAACATAGTGTACCTTAGCAACTAACATAGTGTACATTAGCAACTAACATAGTGTGTTAGCAACTAACATAGTGCACATAAGCAACTAACATAGTGCACATAAGCAACTAAGATATTGTACATTAGCAACTAACATAGTGCACATAAGCAACTAAGATATTGTACATTAGCAACTAACAGCATATGTTAGCAAATAACATAGTGTAGGTTAGCAACTAACATAGTGTTGCTAACGTAGTTAGTGTTAGAGTTTTGAGAAACGGATAAATTGGTGTTGCAATTCAGAATAGCACTGTTACAATAACAGCACAGACACAAAAACGTGGTCATAAAAACGCTGTCAGACAAAATGGTGGTAGGACTGTTAAAATCTACAGCTCTTCTGATAACATCTTTAGTTCATGTTACTTCTCTACTAGATCCTAGTTTTTCAAGTGGCTAAGAGAATGCACAGTGAGACAGCATGGTTCATGAGTTGAGGGTAAAGAAGCAGAAGGAATTACTATTGCAGCATAAATCATGCCTCAGTCAAGCGTATTACAGATCACTGATGGAATAACAGTACTTTACATGGTAATCCATATGAATCGTTGGCTGCATTGAATTTCTGTCCTGATGGAGATCTAACATAATGAGGACAAAATACAACAGACTAAAAACGCTTCAAAGTCGCCCACATAATCCTCCTTAACCTTTCCGGACTGTTCCAATGAAACATGGCAGTGTCGGCTGGAGAATTACAACTCTCAGTTCTATTTTTTTTTGCCTCGTGTCCGATCACAACATGAAATGGAAGCTCAGCGTTTCTGAAGTACTTCGGCCCCAGTAACTGAAACCATTTTCTTGTAACCTTTCATACAGGCTTCTGTGTAATTTCTCACAAGACCATTTGCCTCTCAACTCTCTTTTAACCCCTTTATGCAGTTGGGAAAAGTTGTCCATATTGGATATGTAATATAACTCTCAGTAGTCAAATATCTATTTTCCATCAGTGGACCTACTGCAATAAACAACAATTTCTGATTGTTCTTCTGCAGATTTTGGCCACCATAATCTAATTTAAAAGTCAAAGTCAACTTTATATTGAACAAGAGGTATATTTGGCCATTGAACTGATACAATATCATATTGTGATGAAATTCTTTCTACCACCAATTAGCATGAGGCCACCCACATCAACACAGTAAAACACCAAATTCTCAATTTTTACTTGCTAGTTTTTTATTCCATTAACTATGACCATATGCAAATAGGCTTAATTGTGGCTTTCATGATCTTCAAGTTTGATATAAACCCAAAGGGATTGTTTCTGGAACATGGATTAAGCTCAGTCTTGGACTAAGTTGTAGAGCCAAGGAAGATTTACCATTGAAACTCAAAACTAGTCTAGAACTAACCTCAATCCTTAACTGAAATCCCAAACAGTGTATCAACATTCCCACATCTAGGCTGTTACACATAATTACTAAACTTCTTCTGCAGTAACAACATCTACAATGTGGCTTGAGTTCTAATTATTAAGATGCAGTAAAGGACTTCCACTGACACTTAATGAAGGATGTTTCACATTTTCTAAAGCACAGCTCTGTCCAAATTGTCAGTGCGAGATTGCATGGAGAATCTAATGCCCAATCTAGTGCGGCACACTTCATGTGCCATAAATCAAAACTGACCAACTGTTTAGTCGCTTGGAAAGTAAGATACAAGGCAGCCGTCTCCGACGTATGCGACAACTCTTTTCCGAGAAGAAAATTGCTTTGCGTGTTTCATGTCAAACGTTCCCCTGAAGCAGAGCGACGCTTACATGATAAACAGCTCATGACGCCCAGTTGAGAGATAATGAATAGCTACCAATTAAACAAACACCATTTCAAACTAGTAGAGCTGAGCCGTATATTTAGCATTAGCGATACACCGGGGATGCAAAAGAGATTTTCTTTCTGCGCTTTTCCTCCTTTTTTTAATATCTGCTCACCGTGACAGTATGTCAGATTGATGCATTGACATGGTTACCGCTTTCACCTTCATCACTCATGTTTGTTTTTCAGAACGACTTAAACCGAAGTGTTACGATGGAGATGGGTGCCTTTTTTATTCCCTGTTATATTCGTCACACAAATAAGTAAGTCTTCCATTAAAATCGATGCTGTCGCTCGTCACTGCTTTGATTCTGCACTCTGTTGTCGCAATGTCAACACACTTGTCAGAGCCGCATTCTTGTCTGGTGCATGTAAAAGCTGAGTGTACAATGCAAAAGATACATAACTATACACTTTCTTTTTAACAAACCTGAGACGCCAACTGAAAAGACCATCAGAGATTTAGAGGTGAAAACTGAAAATCAGGTATTGCCCATACATATGTAAATATACACATCGTTTATAGTTTAAATGTCTAATTTAGAAGCATATTTTTCTATATACAAGTTTTTACATTTTAGTTGAGTTACTGTTCATAGTGTGTATGTGTATATAGATATATAACTATGAATGAGACAAATAAATAATCTAGAATCGTTCATTAACCCAACAGATCACTAGACAGAAGAGACTATGTTATATATCTTCACATTGGCCTGACAGTTTTAGAAATATTTAACCAATGAAAAGTGTTGAAATCTCGCAACATTGGACGCTTCAACTGTTACCAAACTCTCTTGACTCCATGCCCTTGTCATCCAGAGGAGAAGCTGAAAGTTATGACATTTTTATTTTGTCTGTGTGATACAAATTTGAACAACTCAATGTTTTTTCAATTTCTTAATGTACACTATGTTAGTTGCTAATGTACACTATGTTAGTTGCTAATTTGGACTATGATAGTTGCCAAGGTACACTATGTTAGTTGCTATGTTACACTATGTTAGTTGCTAATGTACACTATGATAGTTGCTAAGTTACACTGTTAGTTGCTAATGTACACTATGATAGTTGCTAAGTTACTCTACGTTAGTTGCTAATGTACACTATGTTAGTTGCTAATTTACACTATGATAGTTGCTAAGGTACACTATGATTGTTGCTAAGGTACACTATGCTAGTTGCTAATGTACACTATGTTAGTTGCTAATGTACACTATGTTAGTTGCTAATTTACACTATGATAGTTGCTAAGGTACACTATGATTGTTGCTAAGGTACACTATGTTAGTTGCTAATGTACACTATGTTAGTTGCTAAGTTACACTATGCTTTTGGGAAATGCACCCCGATTAGTTACAAACTTGGATACACTACAGTTTTGACAGCTCTTTTAGAGCCTGGAATTCAGCATAGGTGCATATTATCAAATTCTTATACAAAATCATAAATGACTGAAGGCAGCTACTTTACCTAATGTAAATTCAAAAGCGCAAACCTATCCATTAACAGCTCACATTCATCCATAACCCACTGGACGCCATCTCACTTCACAGCAGGACAATGACCTGAAAGGATCTGTGGACGGCAGTTTTCACGGTCAAAAAGTGGAAAAAGTACTCGGACATGTCAATCAAAATTTCGCTGAATGCCAGATTGATCGCTGAAAGCCAAAAACTGATCCGACCAAACCACAACATAAAAGTTTGAAATCTGTAGCTGATCCATTGAAGCACATCTTTAAAAAATAAAGATAATCAAATGCAGTATATCACTCTAAATAACTTTTCATTGGTATTCATTGGTGTAAAGCCTTTGATTTAAGTTTCATGGTGGGGAAAAAGAGATTTGAAGTAAATAGTATGTATTTGTGAAGCGCTGCAGTTAGGATAATACTGATAATAATGTAAATGTGTTCTGTTACTTATATTTCATCTATAGTTTTAACAAACCAACTCTTTTGCTTAACCTAATGACTGAAACTGTAAAAGTTGGCATCAGAAACCTCACGGTCACAGTCTCATTGCAAGCAGAACGTACGTTCCCAAACAAAACAAACATCAAAAGTTCATTGTCCAATTATAACGACGTCGAGGTTCCAATTTACTGCCCACATTAACACACATGCTGACTCGACAATCCTCGGTGTTTGTCTGAACAGAACAGTTTGGGAGTAATTAGTCCGACTTCACATTTACCGGCTTTGAACAAGCGCTGCGCAGAACACTTTTATTCACGCCTCTGCCCTGATAAACTTTTCTCTGCTTGGTTTCCTCTTCCCTGACAACATGCCAGGAAATTACTGTACTCTGGTTTTCTATTCCGTCTCTCACATTCTCTATTTCTCTCTCTCTCTCTCTCTTTCTCAAAGCTCATGTGTACTGACAGGAAAGTTCACCCTTATCTCACAATATTCAATAAACACAGTTTAATTATTCTAAGGTGCTGCTTCAGCTCAAAGGCTAAGAAAACAAATATTATATGATTATTTCACCAGCTGTTTTCCAGCAAAACAGTAAACAGCACCATCTTAGAAAGTGAAGAAAAAATAATTTTGGAGAAAGTAGCATTTGAAAATCAATGTAAATGTATTATTATATATACTTGTGAAATGAAAATAAATAATATTAAACTATAATATGAAAATTAATTATTTGCTATGGCACATGACACATCACATGATACAATTGCTAAAAGTAAGAATTGTTGGGGAGTAAAATTGTCAAAATTATTATACTTTGCAAATAGCAAAAATGTAAAACTAAAATCCTCTTTACAATGACGCGTTCAACTTATGATTGGTGTTGAATTGGCAGAAGTGGCATCTGATAGGTTACTGTGCCTGTGCATCACAGTGCGCTCTTGGCAGCTGCAATACTGAGGTGGAGGATGAATTTCACCTTAAAAGCAAAAACTGTTTAATCGTAAGAAGATTGCAGCTTGAAAAAACACTAATTTTAAAGTAATTTACTCAACACTCAATGCAGAAATATAAATAATCCTTACTTTTATACTGTGGGGCAACTGTGGGGCAGTTGGTAGTGTAACGCTTAGGGAGTTCACACTGTGCTGCTAAAAGTATCACTGAGGCACCGTCCCCAACCACTGCTGCCCATGTCAGCTGGCCACTGCTCCTTCACGGATGGGTCAAATGCAGAGACCACATTTGGTTGTGGTGCACTGTGTGCTGTGGTTTGTTCACAATGAGAAATTATAAATAATTTTATTTTAGGTCAAATTTGTCACTTTCTTCACGTTTTTCATATTTATAGGTATCTCTTAAAAGTGGAAATTTCTCAAACAATTTTTATTCGCCAGTATCTGAACAAAAGTCCTACTCTTCCTTCTATAAAAAAATAGCCATTTGCTGCTTTATTTAAGCCAGCGAAAACCTGCTTGTACATCTCCGAGCCGCAGGGGGAAGTCTGGGCATTTGGGAGAAGGTGGAGACTGTAATATGATGTATTGGTGGAGCGGTCGGAGCTGTGTCACAGCACAGATGTGGTCCAGCAGGAAGCCACCAGAGCAGTGATTTAATAAAAGAGACGGGAGACTGAGTTCCCTCAAGCTGCATCATATACTGGTAAAAATGTCGATAAGAACGCCATGCACTGATGCACTGACAAAAATAGAAAATGTATGTTTTTTTAACTTAAGTTCAATAGTATATGCTAACAATGGATATAAATAAACAAAACGCTAAGAAATGTAATATAAAAACGTGTTTTAGCATTTATAAAATTATACTGTATTAAATGAGGAAGGAATTAAGTTAACTAATTAAGTAAAGTTCTGCCAAAAAATGTTATTACTAAAATACATTTTATTTATATATATTTTTTGTTTAAGCATGGTAAAAGCAAAACGTAATTTAAATTCAAAGTATTAACAGTTATTCTTTAATTTGCTTTAATTTAATAAAACCGACCGTTTAAGTTTCTATGTAAGATTTAATTTACTAAACACTTTTTCTTGCACAGTTATGTCAAATTGTGTCAATTTTAATTTGCAAATAATTTGAAAGTTATATATTATAAATTTTTCAACAGAAATGTATAAACCCTTCTCTGAGTGTGGGATGGTGCCCTTTAGCGAGGCTGGAAGAAAAGGGGAAAGGGGGCTGGATGAGATTACATTTACGGGCAGTGGAGGTGCTTAGAGATGAACCCGTGGAGGAAAAACATCCACGATGCTGAGGAAAGAGTGATGGACTGCACTGTACACTGACAGAAAAGATCTACGATTCTAGAAGGAAAAAAACGGTTTTCTTCAAGTAGAGTGTCTTGACCCCAAAATTCTTACACAATTCATTGAGATTTGTGTGCACTTCTTCAAATTTGCAATGAAGCAGTTTTGTTGACATGGCTGCTGCTAACAAACCATCCAAACAGCCATACATGTTCAATGCAACACTTCGCCGCTAGCCTTCCTACACTAGCACTTGCAACAAAACATGGTGTATCAAGAAGCGACAGCAGTTCTACCTGGTGTGTGGAGCTTCTCAGATAGGAGGGTGGAGTTATTCAAATGTCCCCTACTGTGACGTAGAAGTGAGGGAGAAATCTAAACGGCTCGATTAAACACACGATTTCCGACATTCGTTAATTAATACTAACACAATTCACCATTTTTATCAAATTTACAGTGTGCAAAGGCAGTACAGACCCCAGTAAATCTCCAAAGAACAGAAAAAGTGATTATTTTCATAATTTGGGACCTTTAAATTACTCCTTACTACAAAATTAGGCCCTAACTTTGACCCTAATATAATTTATAGTTTTGTTAGACATAAAATCTGCAAGAATGTTGATGATGACACAGATTTCTTACTCTGATCATGTATAAAAAATGCCTTCAAATTTCCAAAATGAGTCTTGTTTCAGAATTGAAATGTAGAAACTAAACGCAATACAGTTGACTAGAGACCATTGTTAACAAAATAATGGCTTTGAGGTGTTGAATTCCAGCTTTAAGATAAAACTTTCTACTGTATTAGTTTTTATACACAGCCCCGCTTATTCGGATTAGTTTTTGATTGTGCCGCTTACGTTTCGGGTGAACAGCTTGATGATACGGAATGAGAAAGCCATTTCGTTCCCTTCATATGCAAACATATAGCCTATTGTAATATGCGATGAGGCGTTTCTTATAGCCGATCCGATTCGGCCAATTTGCTACGAATCACTTACAGAAATGTGTTTTCATCTGCGACCCGGGACACTGATGCTCATGTTACGCTGCTCAGCACATTTTAATGTCTTTGATGTGTTTCCTGCTATTTAACCTGGTTCTCTGAGCTCAGTCTCCAGCGTCAGCGTTTGGCCTTGGACGCTTATTGATCATGGCACCGAACATACACGGCTGAATATGTATAAAGGACAAGATGCAGCAGGTTGAAAAAAAGCAAACCCTGCCTCTGTCACGAACGCAGCACTCACGTTTAACCTTTCTGCCTGATGCTGAACGGTCACGAAAGAAAAACAAAAATCCGAAGGGACAAGGTCGACCTACAAAGTCCTAAATAGCCAGGTTTTTGGTGTCAGACACGTCTCGGGTAAAAGTCACAATCCTTTATAATGCGAAATGTGGCCGTGCTCAACATTCCAGCTACCTTCTTTTAAAATTTTAACAGTAAAAAAGAGACTTAGATGTCCTAATTAGAGCATGTAGATATTTAAAATATCAAGTGATGCATCAAATATGTTTATCTATTCATTTAAATCTATTTATGAGCCACTCAGACAAGACCTGTGGATGGTTGTCCACTCAACTTGACACATTTGTACCTTAACTGTAGCTCGACCTGTTTGAGAAGGGAAAATGAAGTCATGTTGCGAGAGAAAGCATTCATTAAATGAATTGAAAAATCTATAAATAAATAAATATATACAGCTGTCAGAGCGTTATTGTGTCTGTGAGCTGCGAAAGATGCACTTTGCTTTAGACTCCAATCCCTTGAGCCTGCCTTAAACAATGGCATGAATTTCGCTCTTCTCAGCACAAACAAGAATCCATTTATTGTCTGGAGTACTAAATACAGATCCGATCGCTCATGTTCCTTGTCCAACTTAATTAATTACTCTGTTGCTCAATTAACGTGGGGCAATCACGAGGTTCGCCACATAAAACGGACCTTTTTATTTGAAAGTCAAGCATTTTATTATTTTTAGTTTAAGGAAATCCTTTCTGGGTTTAAAACCAAATTTCCTAAAAGTGCCAAGGGTTTACAGTTGCTATTCTGAGCAGACATCTTGAGAGAAACCTAACAACAAGCCAAAAAACCCTAAGTACATCAAGTCTTAAGTAAATATATTTTATGTCGTAATGATACAGCGCGTCTAGGTATACTGTAATTTTCCAGCCAATTTCAAATAACACCTTCTCAAATCATTTGAACGCACACGCAAGACTGGGAAAAGATGAAGGTAAACAATGAAGCTTTGCAATAAAGATATTCCACAGGAGCGTTCCCAGTTCCACGGCCGCAAATTGCTTTACGTGAATATAAAATTGTTTAATGCGTGCTGAGTTTGCTGAACTTGTGTTAGCACATGCATATAGATTACGTGCACATGTTCAACACTGTCTAAAGGTTGTTTTCGGTGAATGGAAAGAATAGAAAAGACCTGGGGTTGCCAAAACAAAGACTGCACATGAATCTGAATATAACATAACTGCTACTATGACTGTAGCTGTAGCATATGCTCATAATAATAATGCTTAATTGGTTAGAGTCTGAAGGCAAGATTTGTAAAAGACTAAGTTCTAAGACACGCTGAAATACATTGGGTCTTATTCTTCATTTCTTCTTAAAAAGAAATGTGCTTTTAAAACCCATTTTTAAACCAAGATTACGATATTCGTGAATGTTTTCTAACTTGACTTTGTTTGTAATTAAGAACAGAATCTATAAGTGAAGAGCACACTTATGCAAGTTTAATTGCATGCATATTTTAATTCTACAGTTGTGTGACATTTACATGTAAACAGAGTTTTAGCCACCTCAAACGCATATTTTTTAATTTTGTGTGTGCCTTACATTCCTTACATAACCAAACTGACAATGGTAACCATGACAACAATAATCAGCTGCTGGTCAACAACAATGGCAGGTAATGACACAGAGTTCTAGTGTGTATGGAGATATTTTTTAACCAAATGTCGTGTAAATGCAATATAAATTAGAAACATACAAAACAATATGCGTTTATAAAAATAGTAATATATGTGTAAACAGGCGTTTAAATTTAATCACTGCTTTTTTATTGTTTATAATAATTTTAATTATTTTGCAAAACATATTTATTTAAATTAGTTTCACAACTTGCTTTTTCCTCATTTCTGCAGCAAAATCTCTATTTCAGAACTGCTCCATTTTTTAAAAAATATTTTGCAGTCCGGTTTAGAAGAACAAACTTACACACAACTAAACAGTTAATAAACACACAAACACATTTCCCACATACCGACAAATGTAAGAAAACACTAAAGAATGTATTGGTGAATGAGGACCATTGTGGTCAAAAAAGATTCTTCTTATATGTAAATATCTACTCTTTTATTTAGCAGCTAGCAAAAGTGCAAGATGTGTTCAGTTTCCAGTTTTCAAAGTCATTCTGGCTGCTAACTTTAGTGCGTTACATAATGTGACCTTCCATATAGAACCCTATATAGCTTCTCTTTCAACCACGATCCCAGTCACTATTTTAGGCCCATTACAAGGGCTATTCAAACATCATTTTTCTTATCTGTTGTGATGTCATGTGATATTATAGTTGTGAGCAAAATATGAAAGACCCCAGTTTCTATGTGCTGTGAGGAAAGTACTTTCAAAAGACATGGCTGCCCCAAAATGGGAAAAATATATCCAGGTAGTTGCTAAAATATTTGCAGTAAGCAAGCTGTGGGCAGAGGTTTAGGAAAGCCTTTAAAAAAAATAATAATTAACTGCAAAAGTAAAGGGTTAGAGTGTGAAATAAAAGCTAACTGTTTTATCCACAAAATTGTGCACTCAAAAACATGCAATTCATTTGGTATTTTACACAATTCAAGGCTTTGCATTGTTTATTCCTATAATAGCAATGGATGCTGCTGGAGTTGTTATTGTAGCACTATCATTTTTGGGGGACACCAAATCTGCAATTATCCCCCCTTTTTGGATGTGCAATTATGATGTTTCCTTTTTTAGGGTTATTATTATATCTGGATGCAAAAAAAGGCCATGTTTCAACCACATTCCCTTCTAACCAGATGGGTAATTAGCATTCTATAGATGGTGTGTGGCAGGCCAGCATTTGCACGTGTTATTGGTTTGCAGGTGTTATTGGTTTGCGAGTGTTATTTTGTAAAACTGCTTATCAAATATTACCAAAAGGAAAAATGAGAAAAGATCGTGGAAATCCACAGATGTAATGAAGGTAAATCTGTCATGGCTGCTTTATCAGTTAGCCAACAACTCTTAAAATTTTATTACTCTTAAAACATTATCTAATTTTTGTGCATAAAGTCAATTGAGAGTTATATAACGACCAAAATACACATGCTGTTAACTAAGGATTTGGTTTATGTATTGCGCTATTCAAGAGTAAATAACTGGGAAAAGTTGATCCAAAGAAAATATCATCCTTTTTTGCTAATGTCTTGGTCAAAAACAGAAGAATAGATTTCTAATGTTGAAAAAGTTTGAGTTTGGAATCATTTCGTGTTCTAGTGTGTATGGACTTTCATTTTAAACCAAATGTCATGTAAACACAATCCAAAAAAAAAAGTTTGTAAAAATATCCGTGTAAACAGGCCCTAAGAGTTGCACTTTTCTGGTAAATCCTGCTCAAAAACCAATGCCCCAAACCCATATGACAGGACATAAAGTTTGAAATGTATTAATTCATTACGAGGATTCCAAACATAAAGCTTCATTAAAATGATATGGAGAAAAAAGCTAAAGTGCTAATTGATTTCATCATCTTATTTACTTCAGTTTCTAGACGACGCCATGCAAGTGATTCATTAGGATTAACAGAGCAGCCGCAACGAGAAATGTTCCTTTTCCTCATCTTCACTCAGCAGCAATTAAAAAGGAAAATCTACACCGCTGTCAAGTGAGCGTTGCAGCCGCTGAATGGATATCAGCAAGTCTCTCGATGGAGCTGAATGATTGGAATTTAAAATAAATAAATAAATAAACACAGTAGAGCGCTCACACGCCAAGAAAAGGCAATCATCTTTGATTGACTGCCTGCATTTACAGAATACACACCCAGTAGCTCAGGCAATTATGAAGGCTTCACTAGATACATCAGAGGGAGGAATTGCATATGCAAAGACCCACGCTTCTGTCCTCTTCAAAGTTAACACTGGAAGTTATTTGTGCAGACTAAGCCTGTGAAAAGAGCAGACTTTCCAAATCTGAAAATGCATTAAAAATTGTTGGGAAGGAGGCTTTCCATACTAGCCATAAAAAAGAGTGAGAAAAAAGTGGGGACGGTCAATGAAAAGCAGAACTTTTAATAAAGGGGGGGGAAAAAATCCAATTTGCAGCTCGTAAATGAATTAAATCAAGCAACTAGGAGGAAAAATTTACCCTTAATGTTCTAGTACAACTTGTTATGGTTTTACATCCTGACAATAAAAAGGGAAGTATAGTGCAGGGCATTGATGATATTATTTATTAACCCTTAAAATACTCTAGTAGAAAATGTGTCAGCCTACATTAGTATTTCAGGGAATAAATGCAATTGTAGACCATTAGAATGTAAGTACAAAAGAGTTACTGATCACAACATGACACACATCTTTAAGACATCTGTCCAGGCAGGTAGGTATGTAAGGACATAGCTAGGGAGAAAGGTAGATAAGGGAGGGGGTGGGGAGGGAGGTAATTAGGTAGTTACATAGAGGTAGGTAGGGAGGGCGCAGGTTGGGGTGGAGATAGGTAGACAACAATGGAGGTAGTTAGAGAAATAGGTTGGGAGCTATTGCAGGTAGGACAGGAAGCAAGAGAGGAAGTTACAGAAGTAGTGAGGGAAGGAGGAAGGTAGTGTTTGGCAGAAAGAGAGGCAGGGGATGGTAGAGAGGGAAGTTGGTAGGTAGGGAGGGTTTAGGTAGGTAGGGGGTAGGAAGGGAGGAAGTGGACTGTAGGGGTGGAGATGTGAAGACGGGAAGGAGGTAGGTGAAAAGGAGGCAGGGGATGGTAGATAGGTAGGCAGAGAGGATGTTGGTAGATATGGAGGGATTTGGGTAGGTAGGGGGGAGATAAGGAGGGAACAGATAGGGGTGAAGACAGGGAGATCGGTTGGTGGGGAGGTATTGTAGGTAGGGAAGGTAGAGAGGAAGTTAGTATGGAGGTAGGTAGGTAAGTAGGTAGGTAGGTGTTGATAGAAAGGGAGGTGAGGTGAGTAGATAGGCAGGTAGAGAAGAAGGTTGGTAGGAAGGAAGTGGTTTAGGTAGTGAGGTAGGTGGGTAAATATGACGTTAGAAAGGTAGGAATGAAGAGAGTGAGGTAGACATGTATGTAGGTAGAGAGGTATGGATATAGATGGGGTAGGTAGAGGAGGGGTTGGTAAGTAGTCATGTAGAGAGGTAGGTAAGGATGCAGGTGTTTAGGCAGGGAAGTGGATAGAGCAAGGAAGGAAGGAACGTAAGAAAGAAAGAAAGACTAATTCGAGTGATTTGTTTTGCTTTTCACAAATCAGATTTAAGATGCAAAAACATGAAAAAATGATAAGGCTTTCAGTTTAATCAGCATAAGAATAGCTGTAGGCAAACGGAACTGTCATCCATCCTACAGTTAATAAAAGATCAAAATCATCCATTGAGAGGGTTAGAACTGTATACTTTGTCACAGGGTGTTAGACCAAATCATTTATTTTGACATTATTTTGCATAGCAGTATCTGGTTAGATTAATACTGTACAGCAGAGTACAAGTTCTCATTGCAGCAGCCCAGTAACTCAGCGAATTCATTCCACCCTTCGTATCTTCAGCCTCAGCCTAATTTTTCTTGACATCCAAGAACCCACAGCATTATTCATTCAAGAGATCACTGGTATGATGCTTGCTTTCTACAGTTCTACACGGACATCCACACGTCTTTCCACTTCTTTGTAAAATCAGACGTTCTGTATCGTTCAGTTGATTGACACTCGCACCAAAGGGAGAATGGCGAAAGAATGTCTAGAATACTGATTCTACTTCTTTCTCTCTCTCTCTCTAACTTAAAAGTAATAGATGCCTGCTGGGATGAGAATTTAGACTGTGGCTTTGTACAGCATTAATTCTGAGGATTAACAGAGGGTCTCATTTAATATCTTACAGGATTTTAACAAGCAAAAAATAAACGTCCTGCAAGTTTTTGGTGGAAATACACTTTGGGATCTCTCCATATTTCCCATCTAGCCTCCAGTCTGCATCTTTGTGTAGACATTTGTATAAAGGATGACAACTGTCTTTTTTTTTTTTTTTTTCCTTTTTAAGACATCCGGCATGGGACCATCTATGTTTGTGGAGATTTGTGAAGTACTGCCAGTGATTTGGAACCTGCACACTGAAAATGTTTCTGTTTTGATCTTTCTGCTAGTGATTCTCATTTCTGATTTCCCGTCTTTTGATTGTTGACTAGGCTACTCTCTTTCTCTGTCTACTGATTGCTATGTTGTTGCTTATTTCCCGACCATATTTTTGGTATTGAATGCTCGTTTATGGAGCAATTTGAGCTCTACCTGTTGTTTCAACCACATTATTTTTTACCCAGCCCCACTGACATTATTAAAGCTGCTTATTTCCTTTAAGATTTGGCCTGATATTTTCTGAATCCTTTACCAATCATTCAGGAATTAAGTTAATTATTTTCTGAATAGTGATTTTGACAAAGTCCCATGCACTTGAGTTGAGTCCGATCAGCATAACATACTGACTTGTTTACCGTTAAGATAAAGCACATTCATGTATAATGTGCACCCTGAGGCTACTGAGCGATGCCTAAAAATGAGCCATCTTGCATTATGAAAGTCCTTGACAAGTTATGGCTGTCATGACTTTGACCATTCTTCCGATGCACGTAAAGACTGCAAGCACTTTATTGAAAGAACAAGACAGAGCAGTAACGCACCAGACACCACTTCTAACTCAAGAAATTATAATTATGTGACTTAAAGTGGGAGAAGTGACAAAGAATGACGTAACCTTGACAGCAGCTTATTCCAACTTGTTTCTATTCTGCAAATTTACTCTCAGAGTTTAAGTTAGCCACAGTCTGCAGTTTCACATGCCACCTCATTGCAGGTTCTTGCTTTCACATAAAAGTTTAACGGCACTGTGCAAGGTACCATTTTCACAACAGGAGTTTAATGCACAATACCTCCAGATACTCCCAGATGAGCGAGCTAAGTAGGCAGTAAACAGCCTCTATGTTGGCATAATGAAGTGGAGAAAAGTACGAGTTACGAGCTGCAGTGCATGAGGCTTTTAAGCAGTGTATATTTAGGGATAACATACATTTTATATGCATTCTGAGAGGGTAAAGCCACTTCCCAAAAGTTATTTACCTCCCTTACACCCTATAGTGCATGCTTTTGGACTGTGGGAGGAAACCGGAGCAGCCGGAGGAAACCCACACAAACACAAGAAGAGCATTCAAATTCCACACACAAAGGCCCTACGGCCGACCTGGGAATCGAACTCAGGACATTGTCACTTTAAGGCGGCAGCACTAACCACTGTGCCGCCATGCCACCCTCCTAGTATTTTGTACTGACTATTGACTGTACGGTAATGTTCCAATTGCTTGTTCAAATCTGTAGTCTCTGGAAAATCATTCAAGTATGAATTTACACTACTTTGAGCGTGACAAAAAAAAGAGTAACATAAATGTACAATGTTTGTAACATTCAGATATAAAAGGACAACTTCATCTGTAATCGAGCAAAATTTGAGGAATTTCACTAGTCGCAAATGAGAACTGACAAATTTTTGTTGTAACATATTTTTACTTCGTAATCATTACAAGCACAAACTTTAACTTCGCTTTCCACACGCTGTGTGCTCCACATTGCTTGTTTCTTCATCTGTGGAGTCCTCCGGGAGCCCATTAAGAAAGTCTCGACTTATAGTAGAAGCTAAACCCACAATCAACTGCCCTACTTAGATGAAATCTAGCTTGTGCATGTTGTAATTATGGCTTCATTCATTCAGAAGGGATGGGATGTTTATAAAGAGATTATTGCTGGATTAACGGATTGGGATTACCTGGAAAAATAACTTCCTCTCTGGACTTTGCCACATGTATAGAGGCAATACCAAGCTAGTTTAATGATGTGCACAAGTTTGATTAAGGATAATCTTTTTAAGTCTTTAATAATCATTAATACACACATGCACACACACATAAGGTTATATTTACTTGCACAGATGACTTGTTTAAAATGTCATGGTGAGAAACTGACTCATTTAAGTGATTGCACAAACGGACTCTAAAGCCTCCTTTAAGATTCAAAGGCCTTTAGCTTAAGTGAGCGGGTTTATGTTGGCATTCATAATCTTTGTAGAGTTGTCTGTGGACAGGCAGAACTCACATTTCAACACTTTTCCATCCTCGACGGTTTATTTTTTAATTTTTATTTTACACAACCATGACTGGAGAGCTCGGAAATATGGCTGGCATCTGTTAAATAGGCTTTTGAAAGCAAGGACAGGGTTGAAAGTCATTTCAATTCACTTCAGGTTTGTTGCTTGCACATTAAAGAATTATGAAGATTAAAGTATAAACCAATGACTCTCATTTCCAGTGTCTGAATGACTGAATCCTCACTATTTTGGTCTTACATAAAAGAGCTGCAGGAATAGCTGCTCAGCTTTTACCTGCTGACATCTGGATTGTTGCTTCAAAATATGGCAACTTTAGACTTTATGCATCTTGTAGAAGGCAATAAATTATGCCAGTGATTGTCGCAAGTCATCTTTGTGCAAGTCTTTCTGTTCAAGCCCAAGTCATTTCATTTAAAAGTAAAGCTTTAAAAGCCTTGTTTAAAACCTCTGTATATAATTTTTTGTCATGTAAAAATTAGACTTAGATAAATTATTTCAAAATATTATACCTTCTAGGTGATCTATAACCTGTTCAGTTTAAGAGGAAATTCAAAAAATATTACAGCTATTTTTGTTATTAAAAATACAATAAGCTTGTTGCATAACTGCACTCACTTTAAGCTAATATTGATTGATACACCTTGTGATTTTATCACAGCACATTTTATTAGTCTTTTGGGGTATGATCCTATTTGTCAAAAAAGGGATCAAAACATTCCATAGCAGGAAATATTTTCAAAGTCAAAGTATCTGTGCTATATTACTGTACACACTGCAAAAAATAAAAATCTGTACAAGTTTAATTGACTTGAATTCAGCATTTTAATCTTGTTACACCATTTTTTGGATTTATTTTCTTGGTAAGACTGAATATTGTTTAGATTATTTGACTTGTTTCAAGAAAATTTATCTTGACTTATCCTACCTAGGTAATACAAATAATTTTGAGCAATTTTTTCTTAAAACAACCTACATTGGTAAAGGAGTTGTGTTAACAGGTAGACTGTAAGTATATTTTTACTTGTTTCAGGAGAATTGGAGAAAAAAACTAGCATATTCTGCTTAATTTAAGTTGTGTATGCTTAGTCTTTGAGGTTTTTTTTCTTGTTTTAAGAAATCTTAGCAAGTGCAATTTTCTTGGTGCACTGGCAGATAAGTTTGCTTAAAATAAGTATTTTTTCCCAAAAATAGATTTTTTTTTCTTATTTTTAAAAAGGCATTTTTTGCAGTGCAAGTATGCAAAGAGACGAGATGATGTGGCTCCAGTTTTAACAGTGCAACGAACAAGCAATAAGCAATATATGAATAGAATATAAAACATACACTTTAAACTAGAGTGTGAACATAAAATACAAACTTTAAACTAGAAGTAGAACCTAGTTTACAGCCTACAATTATGGTCTTAATTATGGTCCCAGTTGAGGATTAAGCCTGGCCCTAGACTATCTTTGAGTTTGAATGGTAAATCTCCATTTGTATTACAATTTAGTGCAAGACTAGGCTTAATCCATGAGCAAGAAACAAGTTCTTAATGTCTACTCTTTGTATACATTTTTTAAAATAGATGTGTTCTAGCAAACAGTGCTAGCGTGTTAGGTAGCAAAGCAAGAAGTAGCAAACATTAACATTATGATTCTAGTATTTATTAACATTATATTTAATATTATATTAAACTTTGTCCCCAAAAACTATAAAAGATTATGGTAAATTTAGCATATCATGTTCTTGTGACAATATGTAGTATGTAATATGTTAAATTTAACATGTGTGTCTGAAAAACTGTAGTCGATACAACATATATAATATATATAATATCTAATATTTAAAGTGATATAATATTTAAAGTGTCTCAATAACTATTATACTTTAGTTTTAACATCCTTAATGGTCACATAACACTTCCAATTTTTCATCAGTTTGAATCACTACCTCATATTTTAATGATATTTTTCCATAAACTAATGACTTTAAAAAAACATATTGCTTGCCAAATATATATTATGCTACTTGTTTTTTTAAAATTCACTATGTATGAAGAGGGACATTCTTTAAGAGTTCTTTAAGTGTACATTGGAGTTTGATTCACTAACTTGAGTTCTGATCTCTGCCTTAAGTTAACATCCAGGCTTTGACACCCTAAAAGGTTTCTTTTTCACTTGAAATGCTGCCCAATGAGGCACCTACCCTTGAAGGACACAACTTAAAAGGCACCTCCTCACAAAATGGAACACAACCCGTAAAAGCTGTAAGCTGTCAAGTGTATTTTGGGCTTTTTGCTTTGTTTTGCCATCTTGTTTGGAAAGAATCAGACGTAATAGTGATCGTTCTGATGTTGGGGAAGCTGCTTCTAAACAGTAGCTTTTCATGCTACAAGCTAAGCTACAGCCAAGCTACTGTTTTGGGGTCTGTTTAGACGTATGCGGATATTTTTGTAAACACATATTTTGGGCCTTTTATTTTTATGTAAACAGAGTTTTTCATGTATGAGGATATTTTTATGAATGCATTTTTTAATTCGTTTGGATCTTCTGTTTTTTTGTATAGGTATAAAAATTTTAAACGCTGGATTCTGTGGATACGTGTAAACGAGTAAAACATAGTTGTCTTCAAACAATGACCTCAGGGAAAAGTGAAAGGTAATGATTCTTTGTTATTGTGAACACACCACAGACCCATCCATGCAGGAGCAGTGGGCGGCTGACATGGTAGTGCCTGGGGTCAGTGCTTGGGGATGCTACCTTGCTCATGAGTACTTCAGTGGTAACTTTACCGATCTGGGATTTGAACCTGTGACCTTCCGATCATGGGGCCAACTCCCGAAACATTACACTACCAAATGCTCCTGCCTTTACTTAAACTTAAACCTTTACTTAAACTGCACAGTTGTTCGTCCCTCTTCTTCCTTTAACTCTCGATTGTCCCAAGAAGCATCCGCCTTCTCCTAGAACCCCCGGAAAGGACAGAGGAAAGCACTGTCATCTGAGGTCAGCACAAGTGAGGGCCAGGATGAGAAGGACGCCCTGAGCGAGGCCTATTGAAATTCCATGGCAGCTTCGGGGTCGTCCTCTGTCAGCAGCGGAGTGTAATGGTGGCGTCTCGCCCGCTGTGCAATAGCAGCCACCGGAGTGTCCCGCCGAGCCTTATCGCTTTTGTTTTTCCCGCACGGCTTGATGCTTTTGTGTCCCCATTACTGCGAGTCTGCCGTGCGTCAGGAATCCAATCCGGGGAAGAGAGTGGGGGGGGGGAATGTTCCATCAGGTGGCGCTGGGCAAAGTGGAATTTAAGAACAAAAGAGGAGGGCGATCTGTAGGCAAAGGATGACTTCTCACATGAGGATGGTGTGGAATGTAGATTTCGATGTGGGATTCTCTTACTAAACACAAACGCTGCACCGGATACCAATAAAAAAGGCTGTTGGAAGTCTAGGAAGTTGTACTTGGGATATACTGGAGTGTCCAAGGTAACAGTATTGCACCACATTAGTCATTTTTCTGTAAAATCTGCACATGGTTTTGAGTGTCGCATTTTTATGCACCGACCTCCTGTGAAATGAGAAGCTTAAATATGTCTGGACACTATTTTTCTTGCTTTTCTCGTTACAACAAATGTTTAAAATGCTCCCCTTTAATTTGGACACAGGCAATTGGTAGTTATTGGAGAGGCAATTGTAGCAGAGGCAGTTAG
Source organism: Distichodus sexfasciatus (assembly GCA_032718565.1). Lineage (NCBI taxonomy): Eukaryota > Metazoa > Chordata > Actinopteri > Characiformes > Distichodontidae > Distichodus > Distichodus sexfasciatus. Next base: position 240,720 of record JAVGVS010000024.1, read on the forward strand.
TGTAGTGATTAGAGAGTTGCCCCATGATTGGAGGGTCGGACTGTCACACGAGTCCTGCACATGGTAATACATGCCGCTTTCACCACCAAGGAGACAGTAATCACTACATCAGGGCTGGTCAACTACAATTAGAGAGAATTTCCTCAAGCAAAGCTCTGGAACATCATCATAACGTTGTTGCGTAGCAGCGTAACGGTTAGGCAGTTGCCCCCATGATCGGAGGGTCACCCGTCCAAGTCACAGACTGGTAAAGGTACTAGCGAGGTACTCATGAGCAGGGCGTCAGAGCCATGCACTGCTCCTTTATGGATGGGTCAACTGAAGGGGTCTCGTTTTTTTTGTGGTGCACTGTGTCCTGTGTTCACAATGACAATTAATAACTCACTTTAATTGGAATGGCACTGATTGATTGTGTCATCAATTATGTTTTGCTCCAGACAAATTTCAACAATTTTTCGCTTTTGTTGGGTATTGTGGCTACACATTGAAAGTGTGGCGGACAGTAAATTTAATAATATCTTTAAGGCAATTTTAATTCTCTCAGAGAAGTTATTCAATTTGCCAAAGTTATGAGAATAATGTCCCTTTTTGACTTACAGTGTGTATAGAATGTTGTGTCTCCTCTGTTTTATTGTCCTTATTGTTTGACACTGAGTCACACACAATTCCAAAAGCTCTGGGTTCTAAGGGCCAGTTCAAAGCAGACTGGAAGCTGAATAGGAATAAATATGTTGGACTCTTTTATATGGTTCATGATGTCACAATCTTGACCTTTTCCAATTTATTGACTGTCACCGAAATATGGAACTTCAAAAGCTGCTGCTGGTTGGTGTGTTGGTAGATGTGTGTAGTTTTCTCAATGTTGGGATTGCATCAGTGAAACTGTGATGCCAAAAGTACAAACACACATGCACACATAGTAATATGTAAGTGTGAAACCATTGCATTTGATTGCAGTGCTGGAGTCTGCAACATCTTTGAGCTGGCATGCAAAACTTCACCAGAAGTGTCAGGCCAGATAAAAAAAGCTTGCAAAACAGAAGGAAGGGTCTGAACAATTTAAGGCAGAAAGCACAAACAAATCCAAATCAAAAGAAACATAGCTGTTAGCGGCAATAAGGGGTGCCAAGCATAGGTCGCAAAAAGCAGCACAATAGTAGATGATGCCGTAAGCATCAAAGAAAGCAGCCAGTGAGTCAGAAGTCAAAATTAGCAAAAAGCAAAAAAGCTCTATTATGACACCATGTAAATGTATGTAGCATTTTAGCACACCCTATTGTTCACATAGTATCATTGTATATTCTCCTCTTCCAGAGCTTTGATTAACTACATTAATCATATAATGACGTAGAACAATAAATTGAAATGACATCAGATAAAACCACATAAATACATAAATCATATCAAGACATAAGGAGCTAGAACGTAAACGATAAAGAGAAATGACGAAGAAAAAGTAAAGATGCAAATATAAATTTGAAACATGGTAGTAAAGCTTCTTTCTTATGACAGCTTCATTAAGTTGTGTTTATAAAAAAACTAACCTCTAACAGCGTTCATATAAGAATTCTGAGGTTTTCTATAATTGGAATGTAAATTGTAAAAGCTCTGTTATGACATCACAGAAATGTTTGTGATGTCATAAGTACCCTATAAGCGCCCCCTAGTGGTCAAAACGCCTTTTCCTCTGCTATCTCCCCAATTATCGGCCAATCACTATGATTTTCAGCATATGGTGAGTTTCACCGCATTCCTCCATTTCACCCTTCTGCAACTTATGGGTCAAGCTGCACAATTCGTTTTGTAGGAGATAATAAGAAGAAGAAGAAGAAGAAGAAGAAGAAGAAGAAGAAATATTACCCCTAAATATTAAAACGGTCAAACACTGAAAGGACAATGCAGGTTCAAAAGACAGACGCAAAACTTTTCAAGCTAAACATAAAAACAAAGTGCTATAAAAACAGGCAATAATGAGACTTGTGACTAAAACTTAGGTGAAGCTGATCTGGGAACTGCTGTAAAACGACTGGAATCTACATGGAAGAAAACTAGACCTGCAGTCGAAGACCCGGAATGGACTCCTGTGAAATTGTGGAGTGGAGTGGAGTGTAACATCTGTACCTCTCTGGAACCTTTCAAAAAAATTACAACACAGCATGAGAGCCATGTTGGAACAACAGTGTTGGTAACGAGACACGATTCCAACCTCATTTCAATGTTGAGACGACACCGTTCTCTTGCTGGAGCTGTGTGAACCTGACACATGACATCAGTGTTTCCCCCCAGTTACTCAACATTTGACTAAGCGTATAATTAGGACGACTGTGCACGGTGACTTTCTTCCGTGCATGCAATTTCAATAGCGCTCTTTCAGCACGCTCTCTAACAAACGTGCAAAAATCTGGCGAATTTCCAATAAATCGCTCAGGACATGACGCGCAGGTAAACGAGACGACAGCCGTAATTATGTATGCTATACGCGGCGAGGGAATTAAGCCACGCACAAATCTAATCTAAATTCCTTTTCATTTCAAATGGCTCTTGGCGAGTAGTTTAAAGGGAAGCTTTAGGTTATTTCGTTTGCAGGAAGACAGATTACAGATGAATGTAGATACTTCCTTTTAAAAATATTAAAAAACACAGCTATGACCAACTTTGCTCATCAAAGACTTTTCCCATCTTTTCTGCCCCCTCTCTCTTCCTCTTCCTCCTCCATCTTCCTCCTCTGAGCGATTTGCATAAGAGATGACGCCTCGTTTTTTCCCAAATGGATGTTGTCTTGATTTATAGAAAACAAGTTGGCAGCGGGGAGCCTCCCTACTCCGACTCCAACTCCGAGCGCAAAACAGCAAAGAGTCTCAGCAAACTCCTGGCCCCAGGGGCCAATCAGGAGCCGGAGTGGTGCTCAGTGGGATTGGGTGACAAAAAATGAACTCGCCTTTCGAGTGGATGAGGCTCTCGAAGACGTGGTGGGGTCCTCGAACGTTGACAAGAGACGCCGAGCTGATGTGAGCCGGGTACGAACGGATCGGAATGAAACAGAACGGAATGGAACGGAGGCTGAATAAACCAATTAGAAGTCTGGCACAGACGCGAGTGGGGGACGGGGGGCAACGCAGCAGGCACGGGCTCCTGCCAAGAGACGCACAGAGGCGGGGGCCCGTGACGAGAATGCTAATGGAAGGTGATACAATACAGGTAATGAAGCATTCTGCAGGAAGAAACCCGGCCCGGGAATCCAGGGCAGGTGTTCCAGAAAAAGAGAGTTAGAGCGAAGTAGACGGACAAGCTGGATCCCTAACACAAGCCCCTGATTTCAAGCGACACGCTACTCCCCGCAACCCCCCACCGCCCCCCCCACCCCATTGCTTCAATTAGCGGTGCTTCAATATTCATTTTGACGTTTGTGTTGAGCGAGGTGGTGACACGCAGTCGCTCACAAACCCCAGAAAATTAGCTGCTGCTGCCTCACGCTTCATGCTTTTTCGGTCCCCGCGTCGCCCTCACGTCCTCCCCTCCGTCAGGCCGGTGTGAGAAATCCGGAGGGCTTCTTGTTCCCCACCGAACGGGAGGAGGCATTCCTTCGTTTCCTCACAGCCGACTGAAGATTCGTATGTAAATGTGCCATCTTTCATCTGATTTCAAAGAGACGGGGTTAAGAGCTGGAGACAGCATGCCTTAATGAGCGTCTTTACCGCTTACCCACCCTCCCCACAACCCTCCATCCTAACCCCACCCACCTTCTCGGTATGAAGCATGCAAAAAAGAGAGAGAGAAGAAGAAGAAGAAGAAGAAGAAGAAGAAGAAGAAAGCTGCGTTTGGTGGACACAGGTCCAATATCATGTTTTTGAAGAATCTTTGCCAAACCTATCCGTTCTTAATTGGGGGTTTCAATGTTAAAGCTACTTTTAAATGATAGCTTTTCAAGCTCGAAGTTGCTTGTGATTTAAAGTATCTAAACTCCAGCCAAGCTACTGTTTTAATACAGAACTAAGCTACACTACAAACGCCAAAGAAAAAGTAGCTATTTACATCGAAGCTATCCGACAGTCATGCACTCTTTCAGCAGCAGTCTTAGAATCAGAATATCGGCTTATCCGAGGTCCTGGACGAATTCCGAATGTTATAAATGTAAATTCATCAGGTTCACGCTGATTCCAAATCTCATTTGCTCGGTCACGTGTCTAAATAAAAATACGTTCTAGTACAGTTATCATAAAAATTGATACTCAGATATTAATCAATACTAAAAAATTAGATTCTCATAAGAGTAGATACAGTATCTATACCAACAGTGACGTCTTCACTTCCTGCTGTTTCAGATTGAAGTTATAAAGGCTTATACAGGGGGAAAAAGAGAGAAGTGAACTAGCGATGGATGCATTCCACTTGTGCTATTTTTATTCCGGATCAAAAAAGACGGAAAAGAAGGGCATCGCCTGCAATTGACTAGAGGCATTCAAGTGCTTTGCAATCATTCGATTAAGTTTGAGGGGAAAAAAGGCTTTCGACTGTATTATATTTTAGAAAAGGAGGCCAGTATGAGCTGGGGATATGCATTTTGCATTCCAGTCAGTAAAACACTTGAAATGACAGATTGCACTTAGGAGCAGGTAAATAGGCTGTATAGCATATAACCTTAATAACGATTCGGGGCCCAACGTTTAGCTGCATGGTAGAAAATTGCTTTGCGTGGGTTTTAAGGGAAGGGGGGGCTTTTCCTCCCTGGGCACAAACAAGACGGTTATATATTACAAATAATTGAAGCAGTAGGAGGAAAGGACAGTATGTCGGGTGATATTTTAGGCCACTTCGTTTTGTCTAGGGTTGGGTACCTTTCAGATCTGAATCAATATTAGCACCGGTATCAGTACCTGGTGTTCGGTACCGATACTCAACTGTACTTCATTTCAATACCTTGCTCTAAATACCTTGTTTTTATCATCATAAAAATACAGTAAATATAAACTAATTTCAAATGTTTCTTACATTTTAAAACTACAATATAAATTAATTTTGTAAATATTGTAAATCCAGAATAATAATTAAAACAGATAGATCACTAGTCATCTAAGGCTCCAGTGGAACTTAGATTTGATGGCTTAGATTTGAAGTTCTGGATGTCAGTGCTGGCTGCAGGGGTAATTGTCAGTGCAGGCGTTGTAGTTGCGGCCGTAGCTTTAAGAGCCTGTGTCCACCAGCTTTCTCGGGCCTTGTTGTTGCCCGAGTTGTGAAAAGTGTCTTCAGGTACTGTGGCGTTCAATCTTATTTCATGTAAACATTGTAACGTGTTCCTTAGAGTCATGAAGGTGCTTAGCGCTCTGAACACTGAAGCTGTTTAGCAAGGTGTTTCCTCAAGTTCGACGTATTGCTAGCCCAAGTTGTGCATTTTGCATGGCAAATGTCGGGCAGTCGAACGATTTCAACTTGTCGCCATGTTTTCAGATTTCCGCGCAGTTTCTCCACGCATGTGCTTTCTTCCCCTGGCAACTGTTTTTATAGTAAACAAAAACAACACTGTAGCATAAATAGCTAATTTAGCTATTTATGCTGCAGTAAATATCTATTTCTATCCTATTGGTGCTGTAAATGTAAACTGCATCGAAACACTGAGATAACTGTTGATTCAATTTAAACATTTCGCCCAGTTCCGTATGTTCCACGTCCTACTGACAAGCGTGTGAATGAACTGAAATTTGGCACCGTTTGATTAGACGTGAACTGGTAGTACTGCACTTGGTACCCAACCCTAGTTTTGCCTAGTTTTTAACCTCCTCCTATCTGGAATTCTTATTTCTTTTCTTACTTAAAAAAAAAAACAAAAAAACATTTTGTCCCAATTTACATAAGGGACAAAAACAAACTAAAAACAAATAGGGGTCTTAATAACAAAAAAGGAATCAGGAACTTTAAATGAACATTTGCTGTGTAGACGAAGGAAGCATCCCAGTGACATAAAAATTCAGACCAGCTTGCAGACTAATCAAGAACAGTGATATTTACTTGGAAATTAATTAATTAGCTAATTGTTAATTATCATGCATGAGAAGCCAATCAGAACTATAAAACTTTATTTCCCTCATTCTTGTTATTTGCTCCCCGAGGTACTCATGCAGAGCGAAAAACAGAAAAACAGTCAAAAAAATGGAGTGATTTATGTTACACACACACACACACACACACACACACACACACACATACACAAATGTACACCCTTTGTACAGATACACACACACACACACACAACGCACACTAACAAATACACACACCTTACGCAGACTTATACACACCCACACACATGCACTCACACAAGGCTTGTACACACACACACACACAATGCAAACACACAAATGTACACTATTTAAACAGACATTGAAAAACACATGGATACACACACCCACACACGCACACACACACACACACACACACTCACACACACGCATGCTCGCAAAAAGGCACACATATTTATACACTCACTCCCTCTACCTCACACTCCTAAATACACATCACTTAGACAGACGTCCACACACTCAGGCTGAAATTCACACATATACCTACACCCTCACACACATATGCGTGCACTCACACACCCAATGCGTACTAACAAAGGAACACACAAACACTCACTCTCATGCATACTTACACACCTACACCCAATGCACACACGCATGAATGCAAACAGCACAATAATCAAGGTGTTACGTGCACACTACTAAAAGTAGTTTTTTGCTGCAAAAGATTGTTAGAACATAACAAACTTCCAAAATAAGTCCAAATGTTTCCAAAACTGCTCCAATTACAACCGCTTCCTCCAGTCTTTCCTGTCTCTTTAAAATGTTGAATTACTTTCTTTGCCACAATCATGGCAGACAAAGTGACTCGCAACAGCCAGCAGCATTATTTAACAACTGCACGTCCTCTAGATGTTCACAAGGCATTAGTGAGACATCAGCAGTCGCCTTATAAATGCACATTAAGGTGAACATGGCGCTTGGCCGTAGCGTGTGATTCGGCGGTTTTGCAGTCTGCCCCATCTGCCCATGTTCTGAAGGGCTACTGTGAGCTCCATATGGCCGATGGAACCTGCCAAAAGCAGGAGCGGCTTCATGCCTTGATCAAAGCCAGATCTCACAATCCAGGAGGCTTCTGCAGAAGGTTAATCGCTGGCGCGGTAATGTAAGTAGACACCCTCTTAAATCTTTAATTAACACTTAAACACACAACGGCCAATTTATTAGGAAAATCTACTTCAACCTCATGTCACTCTATCTCTATCTATCTGTAGAAATGTTAACAAACGAGATAATGAGTCTCAGTCCATAAGACTATCACAAATGCAGGACTAATCGCGTGTTGTGTATCATATTTTACCAATTGTTAGACTGTGAAATGCACCTGTTACAGTAAATATTGTAAGTAAGTACAGTACAGTAAGTATCGCATTGAGCTGATTGTGTGAATGCGTTAAGTGTTATGTGATGCATGTGTGAAAATGTTTGTAAGAAGCTAGAAATTAGAAAACCAAGTCCACCCACTTGTTATAACCTTATAACAGTATTATACAGACACTCTAGGATTTCGCGATGTTGCGATCACAACTATTAACGCAAATTCAACCAATTCTTGCAATTTTGACTAATTACCACAACTTTTCCTCAATTTTTGACCAATCATTGTCATTTCCCCCATATGTCAGTGAACTCACTTCCTTGTTACGTTTAGAAGACACAGAAAACGTGATAACGCCTCAGATTTACCTTAAAAAATAACTCGGTGTTTAAAGTTTAACACAAATAATAGTGGTTTTGTCAGTCGGTCAGTCTTCATCTGAACTGTTTAATCCCTATCGGAGTCGCGGGTGAGACCAGAGCCTATCTCGGGAACTACGGGCGCAGACTGGGACCAACCCTGGGCAAGCGGCAACACACCGCAGGGATCATAGTGGTTTTGTTCCCTTCATTTTAATTAAACGTTAACGAATAATTATAAAGGGAGAAACCGTAACTTCTTTCTGCAATTTTGACTTGCTTCCGCAAATTTATTGCAACAAAACGGCAAAAAAATTTCAATGTAGTTTTTTTTAGAAAAGCTGCTGCAAAATCAGGCATTTTAAGCAGCAAACATTAAAAAATGTTGAAATCCTGGAGGGACTGATTATTAAGGTGGTGGTCAGTGGGAGCAGTGCTTGGGGACGGTACCTTGCTCATTAGTACCTCAGTGGTAACTTTACCGGCCCCGGATTCAAACCTGCGACCTTCTGATTACGAGGGGGAAAGCCCTACCATTACACCACCCACTGCCCCAATATGACATTTTTATTACAGTATTTACTCTAAAAAATGCCAGGCTTTTTGCTTATATATTTTGCAATGCAACACTGCGAAATAGACACGCAACACTTTGCGTTTGTGCTTTAAGTTGTTTGTGTTTGTGTGAAGTACAAAGTGTTTTGGGGGTTTTAGTGCACAAAATGTTAACTGATACGTCCAGGTACATATTTGTAAAACTCGCGCCAACAAACTGGGGCTACAAACTAAGAGTTCCTAATAAAGTGTCCCCTAAATGCCTCAACATTTTCTTGCTTTACCTCTATTTCCCCCAACAGCAATTTCCTACTGCTGTTACCTGGATTACTTCAATTATGTCCTCCACCAGAACTGCTTTAATTCAGTAAAACCCCACAAACATCTGTGAGCAGAGCCCGGCCTCCAGAGAGCGTCAGGTGTGGGATAATCAAGAGTCGGAATTACCGCCGGCGCTTGAGACTTGAGTGACGGGTGTTATCTGGCACCATCGCACGGATAATTACAGCGGCTAACGGGCAAAGATGATGTTGCTATAAGTCCAATCGTGTAGAGCTCTTGCAGAGGAAAGGCTGCCATGTGTCATTGAGGCTCTTTCTAGGAACATCAAAGCCACGTGCGGAGCTTATCTAATGTTGAGGGCTAATAAATAAGCTTGATAATGCGAGAGAAGACGTTAAAGGCGTTGCTAAGATTAACACGGTTTGTGTGTATAAGCATGATTATGCCACTCACGGTCATAATTACAGTAGTAATCTGCCAGAGGGGTCACCGTAACATGTTTTATTACTGATTATCCAGCATGTTGGATTTCTTTTGCCCTTAACAGTGGTTGCATTGGGAATAAGGATTGGTTTTAGCATGAAACACCACAGTTTGAGTAAAGCTCTGTCTTGTCTACAACTTTGAAAGATGCTTCATTGTGGGGATGAAGTTCAGATTTTAAGAGATGGGTGGATGACGGATGAATTTTAAATGTACTGATCATACTGTATGACTGATATCTCAAACTGCCAAAAGTATTGGGACTCCAGGCCATTACACACAGGAACTCAGTCACTGGCATCTCATGCCCCAGTGCACATTGCAAGATCCTTAATGACATGGTTGGATGAGTTTGGTGGTGGAAGAACTTGACCGTCCCTGAAACCCTCAACCTCCAACACCTTTGGGAGGAGCTAGAACAGAGATGTCCTCATCCAACATTGAGTGTCTGACCTCTGAAATGCTCTTCAGGAAGAAAGGGCAAATATTTCTATGGTCACTGTGAGTTTCTGCCGAAATCCTTCTCGGTCAGAAGACTGGAAGCTGTTATAGCTTCAAACTGCATTTTAATGCCTATGGATTTAGAAAGGTCTGATAAAAGCTCCTGTAAGTGTAATGGTGAGCTGTAGCAAAATGTTTGCCCGTCAATTGCCGTTTAAGAAATCACATCCAATGTTCACCTCTCCAAGATCATCCATACACCTCAAAATCTCCACACATTTTACACAAAGCTGTAGTTGGGGCAGAACTTTGCTCAAACTAATGGGGAATCATAATGGTAACCACTGGTCATTTTTAACAGTTAAAGCAAAATGATCCAACATGGATGGAAAACAACTCTTAACCCCTTACACATCATACCGGGTTTGAGGTTACATACCTGTGGCAGTGGGTCTAAATGAACCATGTGGGATGATGATGGTCTAGTTGTAAGACGCTTGACTACAGACTAGAGGACAAGAGGTCATAGGTTCAAAATCATCTCTATCCTCTATGTCCTTCAATATCACCACTGGGGCCCTTTTTTGACACACCACAGCACACAGTGCACCACAACTAAATGTGACCTCTGCATCAGTGAAGGAGCAGTGGGCAGCTGACATGTGTAGCACCTGGGGAGCAGTACATTGCTCATGAGTACCTCAGTGGAACCTTTACCGGTCTGGGATTTGCATTAGCGACCTTCTGATCATGGGGTGAACACCCACAGCGTTACCCACAGCGCACCCCAACTGCCCCAAAATGGACGTCTTTCTAGGTAAAAGTGATAAATGTCATACATGTAACCAATTCTGTGATTAAAAGGTGCACTTTTGTCTCAAGACTTGTTTTAAACTTCATTAAACCTTACCGATTGAGTTTGACGTCTAAAACAAGGACAAAGCCTTGTGGGAAACTGCATGTTCCATCTGTAAAAAACGATTTTCCTCCCGTGCAAATTGCAGACAGAATCATGTAAAGAGCGCAACGTCCCCTGCAAAAGTGCTGTAACCAGTCACTGCTGCATAAAACTACTCGCGCGTAGTGTAGTGTGGCGTCAACCTATTAAAGTTAACATAAAGGTAAGCTGTATTACATCCGCACACCAACCCCATCAATTTCAGAGGCCATGTAGCCCATTATCCGATGGAATGCCCCTCGGGGGGGTCATAATACAGCAGATGAATTTCCTGATGTAAAAAAAAAAAAAAGAAAAGTCTTGTTTTAAAAGGAAGATCTCTCTCTCTTTAACACAAGCTTAGATCAAATATCAAGCATCCTCATTAAGCCTCGTTCATATGCATTAATGAAGGGACTCTGCTAAATTATTTAACTGAAGAACAAAAAAAATGCCTATAAAAGATGAAAGATGATCAAAGATTAAAGCAGCATCTGCCCAAACGCCTGCCGTCCTGCCTGTCCGTTCACTTTGTTCCAGAGAAGATGAATTTTTCAGCGGTGGGTTTGCCAGGTAGACATGGTCAGAAAGGAGAGAAACGGGCAAGACAGCTTCAAACCGAAGAGTGTTTCTCATCCATGCATGAGGCGGGAAAATTTTATAATGATGAAATGCAGCCATAATTAAATTGTGGAATGACAACCCGTTGGGAGACTGTAGAAATAAAATGGGGCTTAATATGTTGAGCTGTCTAAATTAGTCCCTGGGTCCATGCAAATGCTTAACAACAAAAACAAAAACAACAATAATAATAATAATAATAATAATAATAATAATAATAATAATAATAATAATAATAATAATAAAGCTGCAATACGTGGGGTCCAAGCATAGATCGCAAAAAGCAGCACAATAGCACTGATTAACTACAATAATCATATCATAACATAGAAGAATAAAGTAAAATGACATAAGATGACACCACATAACTACATTAATCATGTCAGCGTATAAGGAGTTAGAACATAGACCTTTGTGAAATGACAAAGGAAAAAGAATTAAAGATGCTAATATAAATTTGTGACTTGGTAATGAAGTTTCTTTTTTGTTATAACAGCTTCAATAAGTTAGAAGCTTTATGCTTCAACAGCTTTGAATAGATTATTAGTAAATTAATAGAATAAATAGAGCAGATTATTAATAAATTATAGAAATTACATTAGATCAGTATCTTTGATACTACATGTTTAATGAACATTATGAGTAAATATTACATGGAATAACAATGTCAGGCCACGTTTTTGTTAAAAACAAGTTTAGAGAGAGTCACGATAAAGACAAAACAATTACCTGATAAAGTTATGAACAACAGAGTGATGAATTGAGTTTCCTTCCCTACCAGGCAGCATGCTATCTAGTGGAGTGGCTGCTCACCACCTGGCAATGTCATCTGGCATCTTTATTTTTAATCAGGAGGCGAAAAAAGTCTTATAAGGCACGCTCTGTTTTTGAGCAGGTTGCAGCTTTAAGAAACGTGACAAACGGCAATGATCAGAAGCAATCGCGTGCAGGGAGCAAGAGCAAGGTGAAGAAAGTGAGAGCGTTGAAGTCAAGCTCTAACACATTTGTGTTTACAATGATGCCAATTTGCTGCATGACTTCTGGGAAGCACAGTGATGGCTGCATAACAGGCTTTCAGGGGTTTGCATCAAAACTGCAGAAGACTTGCTCAAAATTAAGCTGGGTTTCTGGGAAAACAATGATATATTTCCATGCTTTTTTGCCTTCCATTTATACAAAAATGAAGGTTTAATTTACTGGAAACGATTAGGTCTGAAACCTCCGGCCAGTCGTCACATGTAGGCAGAGGAAAACAGAGTTTTAAGTTTTCACATTATGCAACAGAAAATGCATTAGCGTCAGGTGCACGGCATTTGTATACAGTTGGTTTGGCTGATCTTTATGGATGCTGTAAAGCTAGTGTTCATTTTCACAGTTCTGCAAATGCTTTCGCAATCTCTCCACACAAACAAACCTCGCGCCATGTTTAGACTAAGAAGGAACGGGAAGTCGTGTAATTCGTTATTTTGTTTTTTCCAGGATTCTGATTGGCTAACATGGCTTTATGCTTCTTATTTCACTGCCACCTATAGGTTTGGCATGCTCATAACAGCTCATGACTGTGTATTTGTGTGAATCCGTATAAATGAATACTTTTTGGAAAACGATCTGGTGTCAACAAGGATATTTTTGAAAATGGAGAGGGGGAAAATAGTCATTTCTGTAAATGCCCGGCTATGTGTAAATGTGGCCTAAGTAAAGGAGACCTTTACTTTGTCAAATTATTGAAAGTTCTGAACAGGTTTGAACAAGTTTTCAGTGTAACTACTACACATTTGAAGTCTTTTGGATTGTCGTTCCTTTTTACAGAAAATTAAGAGAGTTTCTTCATCCAAAGTTAAAAAATAATTAATATCACAAACTCTTAACCTACACCACACACACCTACAACATTAACACCACCTGCCTAATGTTCTGTCGATCCCATTTGTGATGCCAAACCAGCCCTGAACCACTGATGCATGGACTCCACAAGAGTTTGGAAGGAATCTTGTGGTGTCTGGCACCAAGAAACATGCAGCAGATTCATGGATTGGACTTGTGTATCCAGTCCATCTCACAGACACTCCATGAGGTTGAGATCTGTATTTTTTGGAAGAATATGAAATCACTGGTGAAAACAGTGCAGGTTCACACCTCTATCATCCATGCATGAATCCTGAGTGTGAAATTTACATGTAAATGTCAAATTTGAAGCTGTTCTTTGAACTTTTCAAAATACAGGATATTTATATTTAAACAGATGTCCACTCAGATGAAGGCTATGCCCAAAAACTATGAAAGGGTGAAGAGGTGGACACAGGAATGAGTCCATTTATATTCTATCGAGTTCCCTTTCAGTTGTTTCCCTTCAATGTTGCCTCCCCAGAGAGCCGTGTTAATTATGCAGACAGGTACAAGCTCAATGCGAAAGGTGCCCCGTGTTTAACAATAGCACCCGACTGTGGGAATGAAAGAAAAGCAAAGGTCAAATGTGGCCTTCCCTTAGAGATGCGCCACTAATTACACTCTGAATTCCGCTCATTTACTAGCTCGTGATTACACTCGGAATTCATAAGCAAACCGCGTTTTTCACAGTCCGCGTATACACGACGTGTGTTTTGCCAAGACGACTGCTGTTTACAACACTCAACGCCCGTTTCCACGATAGCTTTGTTTGTCTTGTTGGTTAATATCCCCTTGGCTAAATGCATTAACGAGTGATGGTGTGAAAGTGTCAGTTTCTAAAAGCTCCCCTTTACTGCATCCATCAAATTAGGTGACCTCATATGCCATGTGTTTCAAACACGCATTACCACTTCAGCGAGATGTGTGCCTCTCAACTCCGTTTGGTGACAGTTTTCGCTTTCTAACGCTCACTTACTGCATTGTTTGTCTAATGCGATCGGCTTTACTGTTAGCGTCAGCGCCGCCGCGCACTTTGCGCTCATAAAAGACCATTTTCAAACTTTCAGGGTAATTACAAGGGTAATTACGAGATGGAAAGGGTGTTCGATGGCTCTTCAACGTTCTTTTGGCTTTCGGTCAGCTCTTTGTTCTGTCGCTAAATTGAATTACGCACATCCTTTTTACCTCTGTCAGTCATTTTTGGCAAAAACAGAATGTTCCAGTCTCTCACGAGGCTAATGGATCGTCTGGAAAATATTTGCTAGCCACAAAGTAGATTTCATGGAAAAGATTAAAATTCTCACAAAAGAGAATTTTTTAAGAGAAATGAACATAAAGTCAAGTGACTGATTATTTGTCATTGTGAACACAGCACAGCACACAGTGCACCACAAACAAATGTGACCTCTGCATTTGACCCAGCCATGAAGGAACAGTGGGCAGCTAACAAGGTCAGCGCCCGGAGAGCAGTGCGGTACCTTAATCAAGAGTACCTCAGCGATACTTGTAGCGGTCCTTGAATTCGAACCAACAACCTTCTGATCGCGTGACGGATGCACAAACTGTTAAGCTATCACCTGCCCCTAGCTAATTTATATGTGTGATAACGGTAAAACATCATTTGACATTTCTATATCAGATTTGCTCATAGAGTTTCCTCTTAATCAGCTCTGATTACAGGGTTGCAGCCTAAAGTGTGAAGCATCGTTTTCTGGATTAACAAACATCTCCACAATCCCGTTCTCTTCAATCAAATGGTCTTTGTTTGCTAAATATTGCATTCATGGGTAAGGACAGCTGGATGGCTTGAGAATGGCCTCTTAAATCACCACAATCTATGCAAAATATAGCACTGACACCAACCGCCACTTGAAACGCTTGGATAAACAGCTTTGAGGAGAAACATTGCAGTATTTTTGAAAACATTACTCAAAATAGGAAGTACTGCATATGAGATTCTACCTTTTGAGGATAAAATTCAGTTAATTTCAATGATTACTAAATGACTTTATTTAGACTTATGGCTCAGGAAGAGAGCAGACCATTTGTAGAGATCTGAAAGCTCAGAGCAGGGGTAATCAATTCGAGTACTGGGGCTTTTCCATTCTACCTGGTCAGTCGTCATTTAAAAACTGAAATAAACAACAACAAAAGACTCTACAAAGCCCTTAAAACGTGTGTGCGACTGGTCTTGAGTGTGCGTAGATTCTGTTCTTAACCAAGAGCAAATTCCAGATAAGAAAACACTGGTGAATTCCAGAATCTTCCAAAAGTGCGTAAGAGTGGTTTAAGAACAATTTAGGCCCAATCTTCTATTGGCTGGAACAAGAACATTTTGCGCACACTGCTACCTAAGCTAAAATGACATTTTTGGTATTCCAGAGAGACTTGAAATGCTGTATTTACACAGAATTTTACCTTCCAGATATTTCTACACACCATAACTCCTTCTGCTTCCGGATTTGGATTAGGTTTAAAAGGTTAAGGACCTTTAAGGTTAGAGGGTCGGATTTAGTCATCGTAAATTGTTTCCCTTGAAATAAAACACCGCCCAAAGCTGGGTTTCAACTCGGTACTTTTTCATGATATAATGCTCTACCCACTTTGGCTGTGCTGACTCACTGGCCGGTCCTGCTTTCCTCCACGATTAAGCGATCGGAGCGTACGGAGGCATCGCATGCATCAAATTCTTGATGTGAAAGGGGACCTTCTGTAATGGCGAGAAAGTTCTGGCAAAAGACAGAAAATTACTGAGAATGCGGCGAAATGTTTTTACAGTCCATTGCCACAGGCTCTCACGTTCTTTCTCTCTTTCCCGCCGAGCCACTTCGCTGCCCTTGAAGGCTGCGATATGACGACGCTTCTTATTAGCATTTCCCTTCGCTCATGGAGGTCATTTACAGTTGGCAGACATTTTGGAGAGGGAAAAAAAGCTTTGCAGCATGATTTAACACGGCCTAATGAACGCCGCTAATGGATTCGCTCGTCTACCGCGCTGCACAAATGGAGTAAAACATATGAGAGGACTACTAAAAGCGATTCACCTCGAGATTACTTTTTTTGGGGGGGATGGGATTCATCGATTGGCCGTGGCAAGACGACACGTTCGATAGCATCGCACAGCAGTAATTCTACACAAGGATAGACGGAATAAATGGAAAGGCTTTGTCTAGGAAGGAATAACAAAGTCAGACAAGGTGGAGAATAAAAGGTTTACAATGAAAAGCAATAAAGAAGGGAGGGAGGCAATGTTTAGCAACCTGATCGTTTAAAATAATTACAGATCTTGAAAGTTTTAAAGCTAAGAAAACAACAAAATGTCGTTACAGCCTTTCATGGAGCTTATATATCCAATTATTTCCCAAATACCTGCAATCTGTTGGTCATTCTTGTCAATATGAATGTTGGAAAATATTAAACTGCGAAGGGAAGAAAACACAGCAACTTTGATATGAATTTAACTTGTGTGAGCATTTACATTAAAGCAAAACCATGGAAGGAAATTTATCAGAGCATCGTTACAGCATTAAACCCCCCAAAATGCAATGTTACATGAATATGGAAATTACAAATGCCACCTGCTGCTCCATTGCCAGTCACTGATTTCTCATTTGCATATAAGATAACGGAAACCAAAAATTCCTGGATCTTATTTCATGTCAGTAAATGAGCTAATTCCTAAAATTCTCCACAGATGTTTTATAGGAAAGTAACAAGACAGTCTGTAAAATATGTTGTTTAAGAGACTGTGTCCACCAAACGTGTTTTTTTCCGCTGACAGCACTCAAAACTTCACTTCCAGTGTGCATTCTCGACGCTTTCTCTCAGCGCTCGTTGTTACAAAAAGTGGCATCAGGCACTTCCGTGGTCGTTTCACATGTATCTTTGAGATCAATAGTGTAGTGGACAAGATGGAGAAAATCAAATATAATTCAAATAATACAATATTATTTAAATTTTTATTATCAAAAATTAATACCACTAAAATATATATGTACAGTATATGAATATATATATATATATATGTATACATTAAAAGAGAATTTTATAGACAATTTTTTAAAGAGAAATTAACATAAAGTCAAGTGACTGATTGTTTGTCATTGTGAACACAGCACAGCACACAGTGCACCACAAACAAATGTGACCTCTGCATTTGACCCAGCCATGAAGGAACAGTGGGCAGCTAACAAGGTCAGCGCCGGGGAGAGCAGTGTGGTACCTTAATCAGGACTAATCAAAAATGAATACCACAACAGAGAAAGAAGAAATACAAAATAGAAAAAATAAACAAAAAGACCTTTAGACACAATAAAATGATAACATGGAACTGCTAAAAACAAAAAAATGAAATATTTATAAAACAATTTTTAAAAGGGTAGAAATCTGATACAAATTTTTGTATTAATTAGTATCAAAGCATCGATTCTTTTTGACAACCCTAGAATAATTTGGCTTGATTGTGAAGTTAACTTTGTCATATTCTAATAAGAAGTAAGGACGCAAGGTATCGTTTGGAAAACCACAATTTCTGCTAAGCAAGGTGTCTAACATTGCTCTTTCCTCCAACCACACACACACACACCGCGGCCCCATATCCGGCGTATTGATCTGCGGTGGGTTGTATCAGCAAGCCGACAAACTGCTGAGCTCTGAACTTCTGCGTCCAAAGTGAGCGAGAAGGGAGCCGAGTGTGTTGTGGTTGCTCTAGTTAATGCAGAACCTTTTAAATCTCCTCGGACCTCAGCCTGTTGGCAGAGGCACAGCAAGTCCACTCGGCTCTACAGGGTTCCTGAAAAGCAGCGAAAAGGTCTGCAGAAACCTTTAACATCGGCCACGAAACAACCAATGAGTTAAAGGTTGTTTTGCTCGTTTTCATGGACAAATGAAAAGCCTTTGGTTCTCCGACGAGGTTTCAATAGAAATTTCTCCTGAATTACCTGCAGCAATTATCTTGACTATAGAGGAAAGAACGGTTCTAAAACCACTGGAGTGTTCATAGATGAATCCCCCGAGGTTGAAAAGAAGACCAAGAGGAAGTTAATACGGCAGTTAAACGCAGCACAGCTAATGGTGATCGTCTCTTTATTCACTCAATACTAATCGTGATTAGATCATCACTGTCCATATTAGCCCTGGACAGAATTAAGTGTTGGGCAGATAACCTGAGGCCATGACCAGCATTCGTCTGTGAGGGAAAAAAAACACCATTAAATTCGTTTGTTTACTATTTTATCAATTAGTGGATTCGCTAATAAAACTAGTAACTTTCTGACAATTTTATTGATGTCTGTTATATTTTGGCAACTATTGGACGCTATGGCCAAACATAATCATTGTTTGACCTAAAAATGGGGAAAGAATGGACAATTTACCAAAAAAAGCAAAAGCCTTGGTTTCACTCTTTTTTAGAGCATCGACCGTAGAGCACTTCTTGAGGACGGTACCTTGCTCATGAGTACCTCAGTAGTACCTTTCCCAGTCCGGGATTCGAACTGGCGAGCTTCCCATCACAGGGCGAAGCACCAGTTGCCCCGACAAACATAATCTTGACCATGTCGATGATTTCTGCACTTATTTTTAATACAAATCCTATGAGCTTCAGCGTTCAGAGGAGACCTTTTTCTGCCGCAGCGCTCACAGCGCTTCAAGTTGAAATCCGTTCAACTTTTAGAACAGCGCTGCGCTTGTTAACGTCATTTCTCTCTTGCTAGCCAATTAGCTGCTGATAATGCTAAGATGTGATTTCTCTTCATCTTGTCGGCTAAGCTAGCGATCTCAAAGAAACACTCTGAAATACAACCGAATTTGGAAGTGCCCCATGGCGCTGTTTGTAACTTAGCATCAATGAGCACTGAGAGAAAGAGCAGAGAAAGCTCTCTGGAAGTGAGGTTTTGACCGCTCTCAGCGGAAAAAAAATGTGTTTGGTGGACACAAGCCCTAAATATGCAAAAACAAAATAAAATAAAATGCTACTACTGATTTGCAGTCAAATCATCCAACCCTAATTTAAAGTTCTCCCATGCTTTCAACGTCGTTGTCAACTTTTACACTCAACCTGTTTAGGAACTCTGCACCTGCTGATGACTATATTTTTACAATTGTTGCAATGACTGGAGTCGATCAACATTCTAATATCTGAATAATGTTATAAATCAAGATGTTACAACAATGATGCATCACTTTAAAATATCGGTGCCAAAGCATTTTCCCTGCAGAAGTCACGGACCTCATCAAAGCCCTAAGTGCATTGCTCTGTGATTGCGTGCTCCATTTAAGCTGAAATGTAAACTAGCATTTGCCATGGAGATAATTATAGAATAGAGGATTAGGAGACTCATTGTGCCCAAGCAGTGCTCACAGCCCTTTCAGGTTGCCATGGCAGCAGTGTTCCCGAACCTTCTGGAGAGGAAGTGACATCACGTTTACTAATGGCTCGTTAAACAGGGTTTGTGTGGAGGAATAAGAGGAGGGAGAAAGTGATGATGTACTGCACACGACACACTCTCTTTAAATACTGAAATCACAACCAGGTCAGACAAACGCAGCAAGTTCTAGTGTTGGGGTAAACCAGAGACCATTTTTAAAAGTCTCAGTCTTGTCTCGGACTTGGCTGTATTTGTACTCGGTCTTGTCATGAACTCGGACAAATAGGACTCGGGATTTTATTTCAAGACCAGCCGAGACCGCAACTCTGAGAACATTACTATTAAAACTCTTTGAGACCGAAACAGGCATTTTGCGTTGTTTATTATTTATTTAACCTCAGAATCCTTTTAACTTACAGAAACCACACACATACCGTGAGAATCACAAGACTTTGAACTTACCGGACATTATATTCATTCCTCTGTGTGTGAAATTATTTCTGAGTAATTCAGTTAAGTAATTACATAAAAAAGCATTAATTACATTATTTGTGATGTAAACATGCGTTAGCTCTGGACTCAAATATGGAACGCCGTCATGTGCAAAAATGTAGTTCTCTTCCAGAAAGACCAAAAGCAGCTCATTTTAAAGGACAAAATGAGTCCAAATCAGCTCAAAATTACCCAAAACTTAAGTATTTCTTCATTTTTCATTTTAAAATGTTAGAGAATAATCAATAGAGATAAAATAAATATAAAAAAATGCATTATTTATCAAATAATTTTATTCTGTATCCAGATACAGTCTCAGTCTCAGTAGTAGGTGGTCTTGAGCCCAACTCTATTAAGTTCCCATTAAGGCCTCCATCATACTTGGTGTTAATTGAGCTAAAAGCAGTATTTTTAAATAAAATAAAAATCATTTACCACAATTTTTATAAATTTTAATATAACCCAGACACTAACTTGTGCTCGTCAAAAACCCCATTGTAACTGTGCATTATCTTTGAGAAGGCTTATGTACTCTAGTGGAGTGTTACAGCACACTCACAGTGCGCCGCACACAGCAGGCTGTATCTTACAACAACGCTGGCTGTGTTAACACACATCGGCACTGAGCGTTCCGATAAGAGACGCAGGAGAGCGGAAGGAAGATAGCAGAAACTTCCATTATACAAAACCTTCCACGAAAACCGAGACGGAAAAGAAAGTCATTTAATTCACCATTTCTACCAAACTCTCCCTCCTTTTGCCACTCGAACCCTGAAGGTACTAAAAGGATCAGCTGCAGCCAAAATAGACCTCCTTTTATCATTAATTAATTCTCAGCATGAATTAAGAAGACATTTTTTTCCCCACAGAGCCTCTCTCTCCACCTTAATGTCCCGTCGAAACATCCTGAAAGTTTTTTTTTTTTAACATAGCGTGATGTGTAATTCAATCAGAACTCACTCAGATTCCATTATGATATCACCGGACCACCATAGCGCAGCTCATTGGAATATTGAACATTTCAGTATTGCAATATTTCAAATCAAAATGTGATAAACCGGAGAGAGAGAGAGAGAGAGAGAGAGAGGGAAGGGAGGGAGGGGATAATTAAAAAGGCCACGGCTGTGCCAATATTGCTGACTCACTGCTGAACTTCAGATTTCTTTTTTTGCCCTTCAAAACGGCGTTCCCTCGCCTCTCATGCAATTATTAATTGATTTATCAGAGCTACCCGGGCCTACAGATTAATGACTGCATGACCTCTGGCAGCGCAGACCTGCTTTGGTCACATATCAAGCTGACTGGCGATTTAGGAAGAAAAAAAAAAGTATCATCATCGAATCTGCAATTAGAAAACAAAGGCTCAATTAGCCGTACTGTACGCCTCTGTTTTGGAGACAGCGCACATCTGTGGCCCTGCACTCAAGCAATCAGGAAGACAGTGAGCTCGTTTCCCCTTTGTAAATACATTTTGTGTGTAATCAGCAGCGTCTCGTTAACATACACCTCGGGTGATCGTTATTTTAAATCTGATCATTGAAGACATGCCCCACCGTTAGAATTCAGTTATTCTTCAGAACACCAGAATGAATTGGAAGTTTACAGAAGGTAAGGCCATATGGATTTAGGCTAATCCTGATTCAGTGTGACAAGTACAGGGACGCAAGAGCCTTTGAAACCGACAACCGTCTGATCAGATGTCTTCATATGTTCTTCGCCAGAGGTCACCAAACGGCGGCCCGTGGGCCAGATCCGGCACGAGCAAGCGATATATCTATCCCCTCACGTTACATTGGCAACAAACGAAAACAGACACGTGCGCTTCCTGTGGCCATCTGTGATTAGTGATCTCCATGTCAGTGGGTTGACATCTCCACTAGTCATTAAGAGCGAGTGCACTCTTAACAGACTTTGAACTTACCGGACATTATATCCATTACTCTGTATGTGAAAGTATTTCTGAGTAATACCGTGCACAAAAACTGTTATAATTGTGTAAAAATGCATTATTTGCGATGTAAGCACATGTTAGCACTTCATGGTCAATCGTTTTGCACAACTAAGCAACAACATTTCTAGATGGGTTCGTCTCATTCTCACTATACTTGCATTCAAGAAGTAAAATTTGGGTTGTGTGAAGTTGCCAGCTTTCCAGACAGACCTTCAGTTAGCCAAAGCAAGAGAGCATGCTAACTGATCAGTTACACAAAATGGCATGAGTGTAAAAAAATAATAAAAAACGAAAACAAAAATTGCTTGAGAGAGAGAGAGAGAGAGAGAGAGAGATGGTACGAGTTCCACAGTGTAGTCAGGAGCTGGGCGCTGTAGCTGGGTTTGTGCCTGCCAGTCCCCGTGCCAGCGCTGCCTAACTTGTTTTTAATGAGTGTTGGGCTACTGTATACTTTTGGCAATCTTGGCAGGCAGTTCAAAGATTCAATCAGCATCAGTTCTAAAACTAAAATTCAGCCTTTTTTTGGTAAATGAACATGTAATGTAATGCTGCTGCCCAGTAGCCATTGTACAAGGATGCAAACATTCAAACCCTACAATCTTCTGATCAGATGTTTTTAGACGTTCTATTCTCTTGGCTGAGGTCTAATCTCATATTTGGAGAGACAACCAAAAGGATGTGAGAACCTTCGAACCCTGCAGTCTTCTGATCAGATGTTTTTAGATGTTCCACAATCTGGTTTGAGGTCGAAAGGTGACCAGGCATTTTCAGTGACTGCTCCAAGACTTCCATTTTCCCTGACATCCATCTTTCTTTCTTCATAAAGTTATCTTCCAAAGTCAAACATATCAGCTTACTTCTGTCCTGTATTTTTCCCATCAGCGATTTATGTTCTATACTTTATTGCCTTTTAAATATGTCATCAGCTTCATTTGCGTTTTAAACAGTTTTAATCTTAATTATTATGATGGTTTGACTTCTGGATCTGCCGGGACACGCTGGGTCTGAAAAGAAAGTTTGTCAATCTGTTGAGACATTGCAGAAGCATTTCTGAGTTTGGAAATTATCCTGCGGCAGCCGTTTGAAACAAGAGACCGAGATCTAAATGTTCCAGACGAAAATGAGGCCTATTCTCAAAAGCACTGAGGAGGATTTATTTCAGCTGCTGCTTAAGTTGCACTATTTGCACTATTGTCAGCTAGTTTATACAGTATGTTGAATGTTTATGAACATTTCATTCATACCTATAACCTTTTTTTGTTAATGACCTCATTTGCAGCGTCACGCCTTGTGTAATAAGAAAGACCATTTTGGGGTAAAACAAAACAGAGCACAAAAGGTTAAATCTATTATTTCTGACAGGAAAGCAATAAAGAGGACACTGTTAGCAGAGGCCTGGCTTGATAAATTTCCCTCTGGTGGATAAAAGTAGTGCAGACATTCTCCAAACTGTGTCTCTCCTTGATCTACTGGCCACCCAAAAAGAGTTATTTTTATATGGACAAGAACTTCTGACTGAGCAAGTCCTGTAATTCACTGTCAACGTAGTTGTTTAATTCCAACTTCATGGGAATTAACACAAATTAGCTCACAGTTTAGATTAATATTGCAGGGGTTGTATATTTTACAGATTGGTGGGTATGAGATTGGCAACAGTCTCAAGAAATTTAGCATGAAGATGTTGTCTGTCCATATCACCAATAACCCTTAACCATTTACTCAATTCACCATTTTGTGGAGTAAGTTCTATACTCTATGGACTGGTTTCTCGGTCTAAGATTAAGCCTAGTCCTAGCCTAACTTTAACTTTCAGTGGTAAATCTCCAGTGGTACTGCATCTTAGTCTGGAAAACTGGCCGCATAAGTCCAAAACTTTGAAGGAAACAACCAGTTGAAACTATGGATACGGATAAATACATCGGCAAGAGCTGCATAAAACCATGTCAGCCAATCAGAATCCTGGAAAAAAAGGACAAATCCGGTTTCGGTGACTTTTACATTCGGTTGCTTGGTAAACAATGGCGAATAGAGGGTGCTCTCCATATGGACAGATAGGGAAGTGGAGTTACTTTTAAAAGTTAGCACCTGCAAACAAGCACAAACAGCTTGAATAAGGGAGACGAGAATCGCTGCACTGACAGTAGCCATCTTCAGTCTTCAACATAAACAAACATCGCACACCTGACGTTGAAGCATTTCCTGTTGCACACTTATGACACTATGAACCTAAAACTCTATTTTCCTCGTCCACACGTAGACCCTGAAGCCGGAGTTTTCGGAAATCTCCACTTTGGCCGTAGTTTTTAAAAAATAGCTGCTTTTCAGGGCCTGAAACCTCCGTTTACGTGTGGACGATGGGCGCAACCGCATGAAAAATATGTCTACGTGTCTACGTGTGTACGGGGCCTAAATATGATATCATACAACACCATAAAAGCCATATTTCTTGTGGCTGAGGTTTTGCTCAACAAAAACTTCCATGTTAGAACATGGCATCAATAAAAAACAAAGACTTGGGATTCCAAAGCACTATAGTCGTTTACGGTAAAGGTCAGAGGAACTGTTAGATTTGTGATTGACTGTTTTCCATAAAAGCAAATATTATTCTTGAAGCAAGCTCAGAACGTGCATGTGCCATTTTATAAGGTCAATTATGTTAAAAAGGAAGCTGAGTGCCACTGAGTTGGCAGTTTGCTGCTTACTAACATAACCCACCTTGGCATATATGCATGTTAGATGTGCATTGAATTCCTGATTTGAAACGGCACAAGGATTAAAATCAAAGGAATGGGAAAGCACCAAACTCCTGTATCTCACCATAACAAAATTATTTTTCCACACTGTAAAACAACATTTTAATAATGCTTTAATCTCCAACTTGACACCTGTACTTCAGATTTTGTTTCCATCACACAAAAGTTACATCAAACTGAGAAAAGATCAAACCTGCCATTTTCCATTCAGCACAGCCTCTTCCTCCACGGGACTAACAACATGCTGTTGGAGAACTGTGACCTCTCCAGACGCCGCATCACTTCAGACGCCTGAGAAAATCAGCATGCCGCTCGTCACTCCACAAAAGCAAAGATTCTGACCCTGCTGTCTAGTTCATCTTCCCACAGAATGTGGCTAATTAAATTCCCCTCGGACTCCCCGGCCACAGGTGGTGTCTGGCGCTGTTGGGATTCGATCTAAGCAGCAGGATTCTCTTTGTAGTCCATGTTCTTATCAGCACTTCATCCGCAAAACTCTTGCACTGAAATGTGTCCCGATAGAACCGTTTCACAAAGGACGCCAAACAAGACTGAAGTCCAAGCCCTGTCTTGGGACAGCATTCGCTCTGTTGGATGTCTCCACTCAGACTTTTTTAGTTTTCATGGAAAAACTAACTAACGTAACACCACATGCTGGAACCAAGATAGAAAATCTAGTTATTGACCTATAAGAAATCTGTGGAGTCATATTTTAGAGAAGAATAAGTGATGCAATTAAAGTTTAATTTTGTTGTGTGTTTGATTTTATTCCAACAGTGTTTGTTCAAGTGTCTTATCAACAACAAATTAAAGGAATATACTTAGATGGGAATAAATTACTGACACTGTGTTACTGATACTGGGTTAAAGTCTGATAAGGAAGAGTTGACAAAAGTTTTGGGGCATGAAATAACTTAAACAGAATATCTTTAGTGGTTCTACAGTACATTCTCACTGGAAGTCCACAGCTTAATATCTACTGTTCCAAGTTTAGGATCCAGTGTTCAATGTTCACAATCAAGTGTCCCATCTTTAGGATCGTAAAGGTTCTAAGTTTAAGATGTAAGGTTCCAAGCGTAGGATCTAAGATTCCATTAGGATCTAAAATTCCAAGTCTAGGATCTAAGATTTCAAAATTAGGATCTAAAGTTCCAAGTTTAGGATCTAAGATTCCAAGATTAGGATCTAAGGTTCCAAGTCTAGGATCTAAATTTCCAAGATTAGGATCTAAGGTACTAAGTCTAGGATCTAAAATTCCATGTTTAGGATCTAGTGTTCCATGTTTAAGATTTAAAATTCCAAGTATAGGATCTAAGATTTCAAGATTAGGATCTAAGGTTCCAAGTCTAGGATCTAAATTTCCAAGCTTAGGATCTAAGGTTCTAAGTCTAGGATATAAGATTCCAAGATTATTATCTAAGGTACTAAGTCTAGGATCTAAAATTCCATGTTTAGGATCTAGTGTTCCAGGTTTAAGATCTAAAATTCCAAGTCTAGGATTAATGGTTTAGGATCTAGTGTTCAAAGGTTAAGATCTAAAATTCCAAGTCTAGGATTAATGGTTTAGGATCTAGTGTTCAAAGGTTAAGATCTAAAATTCCAACTTCATGATGTAGTGTTACAAGTTCATGTTCTAAAGTTTAGCAGACGTCCTAATCCAGAAACACTTCCATTTCCTAATTTCAGGGACAGTTTTCCAGGTCTTGCTCATGGATTTCCGGAAGTAGGATTCTAACTCATGACCTGTTGGTGTAGAGGTGAGACCACCACCCCAACCAAAAACGTTTGCACTCCAACTAATCACTCGTGTGGGCTTGTGAAGGAATGTGCAGACAGTCAGTCTGTATGGTCACTAGTCTTGTGCATGTAAAATAGCTGTTGGTAATAAAAGTCTTTGTATCCCACCAGGTGCTGCAGTGCTTTTGGGCTGCGATGCCAAACTGTGTGAACGATATGAATATGCTGGACATGTTTCAATGGTTTTTTTGTGCGCTAGCCACCTCAACGGCGGAAACAGAAGCCAATCCCTCGGAGGTCTCAGTCCCTATTGCAATACCACACAAAACAAACCACCAGAAGGATGCAGCGTTTCCTCTCAGGAGATGGAGTGCTAACAATCTAGATTAAAGATTTCTTCAGCACAAGATCAATAAAAAGCCTCGCAGACCTTCGGCAGCTCATTAATACTTAATGAGGCTCTTTGATGAACAGCCATCTTTCCCAGTCCCTTTGCGCTCTATTAGCAAGAGAGAATATTCATAACGTTCCAACATCTGGTTGATAAAAAAGAAAAAAAAACCTCATTCAGAAGTGTAAAATGGGGGAATAAGAGTGTGACTGGCACTCTAGGTACAGCTTAATTAGTGAGGTCCGTGGAGGTAGCCAACAATAAGTCCGCAGTTTTCACTGTTGAAAGTCTTTATATTTTTACATCATCTCAAAAGCCTGGACGTGGGTACTGTCCATCCTGTGGGTTTGTCTAGACGCTGAAGTGATTTTGCATGTTGTTTTGATTCAATTTTTAATACACATTCATGAGCAGATTTGATTTGTTTTCATAAGGCAACTTCACTCTCCTTTAACAAGTTGGCTGTGTATATGCACTTTATCTAAATGTCAAATTTCAGCAGTCCAATAACAACAAATTGAACATCATTTGGAAGATTTCGCAAGAAGTTGCAGATGTGATGTGCATGTTAATGAAATGTAATAAATAAATAAACGTAACACACTCAAAGAGGGTAAAAACCAGCACAGACAGGATGGTGGTCCTAAATAAAATTGGGGCAGTTGGTAGTAGTGCTGGGCGATATGACGATATATATCGTGGGGACGATAGAAAAGTGTCTATCGTCCTGTTTCTCTTCTATGGTTTCTATCGTTTCTAACCTAATTTTATCAATTACTAAAGAAAATATTGCATTAAATAGGCTATGACAAATGTATGATAATGTCTTGTCGCTATGCAATGCATACTCTACCCTTTATATAAGTGATAATCAAGAATAAAAATGAAGAAACTCCGTCTTGTGGTTTTGCGACATGACGCTTTACGTTGTTGCAACATGCTTTACGACATGCTTTGCGACATGCTTTGCGACATGCTTTGCGACATGCTTTGCGACATGCTTTGCGACATGCTTTGCGCTAGTTAACTCGTGAGTGCTTAAAGATGGAGACGCAAGAGATTGAAGATGAATGCCCGGAGTCGCAACAAACTGAAACTGCTATGCAGGCAGCAGCCCAAGAAGTACTTTTACCGAAACGTGGGGGTACGTCAGTGATTTGGTTGCATTTTGGCTTCAAGAGCTCCGACACGGAGCAGAAGACAGTCATGTGCAAACTCTGCCAAAAGACTGTTTCCGCGCCCGACGCTAACACAACAAACCTCTTTTACCACTTGAAGAAGGTCCACGCAAAAGAATACGGGAGAATCGAAGAAATGCGACGTAAAGAAAGTTGTGAAACTGCCCGGGCAAGCGGCGAGAAAAAATATAGCCAGCCTAAAATTAAAGAGTCTTTCATAAAAAGCACACCGTATGAAAAAACGTCCCAGCGCCATAAAGAAATCACATGTGCCATCTTGCATTACATTTGTAAAGGCATGACCCCCGTGTATGCAGTTGAGAAGGGTAGCTTCCGAGACCTCGTCAAAGTCCTTGACCCGAGGTACGTTATGCCCAAAATGTGAAGGCTACTGTAGCTCTACCTCCACCACATCTGTTGTCATTTGATACATTTATATTGCTAAACTAAAATGTATTTTTCTCATTTGTGACAGTTCAGTTAAATGTCACTTCAAAATAAAGTTGCAAAAAAAAGTATGCAATGATATTTTTGTCAAACTTTTCAGAGAATAACTGAAAACGTACTTTATTGTGGTATATCGTAATATATATCGTTATCGTGATATAAAATAATCCATATCGTGATATATGATTTTTCCATATCGCCCAGCACTAGTTGGTACTGTAACCGTTAGGACGTTCACGTCGCCGGTTCGAATCCCACAATGGTAAAGGTACTCATGAGCAAAGTACTGTCAAATAATCACTTACTTTCTTTTTAAATACTGTGCAATCAGAAGGTGAAATAGTCCAGCAGGGGGCAAATTTCAACAATATGAAATGTTTGTATTTTACAAAACATAGCAGCAATATGATTTTAAAAAATGACCAGAGTTTAAAATCATTTAAGGTTGAAATGGTGCAGCTCAAAGGCACTGTTTTATATGAAATCAAACATTTTCACGCCTTGTGGCCTGTATGAGTCTTTTAACTGGGCTGTAAAATGTTTAAAATTCTTTAGTAAATCTATTATAATTTCTTTTTAAAGTTCTAAATTTGCATTGTGCAATCTTAAATAAATCTTAATAAATGTACAAACTCAGCTCACACAAAATAGTAATCTTGAGGGTGTAGGTCAACAATCCTAAATATTTTAAAGGTTAACAGGTAAACCGAGCAATAATATGAATATGAAAATAAGGATGACTCCTGTATGTTGTAGCTAAAAGTCATGAAAAGTCATTTTCTCTTATGAAATCTAGTATTCTGAAGTCCTGAGAAGTCCTTTAGCTGGACCTGTAACGTTCCTTAAAATCACTAATTAGGAAATTATTTTCACAATTCCTTAATAGACTCATTGCAACAAATATTTTTATTTCAAGATGTAAAAATTGCTGCAATTTTGAAAGAAGCCTCCTCATATTAAAAAAGTGGGTTCAAGTAAAGTTTCATATTTGCTGTAATGGGCAACACAATACTTCATATGATATAAAGTTTGTAAAAGATCTTTTTATGGCAGCACCATATAAATTATTACGACCCGGACAATGTTTCTCCTGCCCTGAAGCATTTAATAATGTGAGTATGATCAGATCCTAAGTCAAAAAACCTGAGTGGGCCCTAATACGATCAGCTCTATAAAGTTCATAGAGCCTACACTTTAAAAACTCAATACGGATTTTAATAACATAAGGGCTTAGACACACTTCATAAGATTTCACTCAAGTAATTCAATTATCGTTAAGATATCTGCTTCATTCCACTCGTTGTCAGCGAGGGAGCTTTGAGGCTAGTTTAAAGCCAATGAGCTTCACGATGAGGCTGGAAATCTTGGGACGGAGCCATCGTGGATCTCTTGAGGAACGGCCAGTTCTGTCCACTTCCACTGCGCTAACCTTCAGCTGTGAGTCTCTGAATAATAAAGAACAGTTAAAGAAAAAGGATATTTTTGAGATTTCTGTACCTGTACTTTATTATTCAGAGAGTTTTCCAGGGAAGATTTTTGTAATTACTTCAACTGTTCTTTTTTGGTTACATTTGCAACTCTGAATAGTAGTGTTGTAGTAATTTTTGAAGGTCTCAGTCTCATCTCAATCTCGACCACTGTATTTTGTCTCCTCTGTGAAGAAGCAGTGGATGGCTTTTTTTTTCTTTTTTGGCAGTGTTCAGGGACGTTATCTTGCTCATGAGTACCTCAGTGGTACCTTTACCCGTCCAGGACTCGAAACGGTGACTTTTAGGGGCCAACTCCCTAACCGTTATGCCAAAAACTCCCCCTATATATATGTTAAAGTGCATAGTGTAGTAACAGCACTTCTCCTTTTTGTCATGAACAGAGCTAGTTTTCCTCTAGTTTGTGTATGAATGATGGAAGTATTTTCCGTTAAAAGCTTTGTGCAATAAAGGTTGACTCACTAAATGCAGCTCGGACCTACGGAAGCCCGGAGACATTCACGTCTGGAAAAAAGTCAAAAGCCGCGTAATGTGGGGTACATAAAGGTTGCACGATTGCATGCTTTTTTCCCCCTGCTTGCTGATCCCCTCCTCCCCAACTTTACCTTTGCATTTCAACACTCACACGCATTGTTTTGGATTTTTATGACACAGCCCCCACAGGGCGGAAGCGTATTCGGTGGAGTGGAGATGGAATCTATGAAGTTCCTCGGAAAAAAAATTAAATAAAACAAAATAAAGGAAAAAATATTGGCCCGGGGGCTACAAAAGGGTGCCGCGCTCGGCTGTCGACAGGTTATGCCAAATCGTACTTCACTTTTATTGTGGAATAAAAAAAGGTGGAATTGTGTAATATACACATGCAGCGTTCTGACCTCTGGGCTGTTTTCCGACAAATTTAGTTAGGGGGAAGTAATGCGAGTGCGTTGTACATCTTGCATAATGTAGCGAACAGCCGACGTCCGAAACGTTAGAGGCTAAAAAACAATAAATTAAACTGATTTTTGAGAATTCTCATGGAAAGAAAAGCTGCAAAAAATGTCAAGCATTAGCAGGTTTGGTTGCTTCATTTCTTTAACAGTGATTCAGAATGTTGCCTTGCTTCTTCTCCCTTCTCTAGTTTTATTCGGATTTAATAGCTTCTAAGCTAATTAAACATTGATTATCGCCACATACTGGGCTGGGAAATGAAGACTGGCAAGAATATGAGTAGTTAAAGCTTTCTGTGAGGTAAAAAACGGATGTGGTTTCGTGAAAACCTCTTTAATTCTCCTGAAAGGTCTGATACCTGTTCCGCGACCCTTAATTAGTTTCTCCTGACATGTGGGACCAATTGGCTTAAAATAATAACATCTATCTTGGTCTAGAATGGACATTAAGAAAGTAAACAATGAATTAATTAAGCACAGTGCTGGTTGAGGTCTTATTCTCCAGAGAGACACTCCTTTTGAGTCCATCTTCTACGAATTCCATTTTTAAATTACGTCTTCAAGTTGCTGGTGGTAATTGTGGTCACCATTAGACTTGAATATTTTCATACTGATGCGTTAGTTTGGTGTTTCGATTCCGAATTAGCAGATGGTGAAGGCTAGGGAAAGGTCAGATTTGCAAGCGTTAATTATTAGTATTCTAAGCATAATTTGGAGACGTTTTGACATTTAGAGCTTTCCAGAGGAGGCGCTAATGAGTGGAGTTTTACTACTACTGACACAGCTATTTACCAAATTAATTAACCAAAATTGCTAATCACCCCTCTAAATCATTGAATTTCGGTGTTCCAATGGGGGTTGTTTTTCAGGGGTTTGACTTGGCCCCTTAGTTCCAGTGAAAGCAACTATTAATGTTTCAGGATACCAAGAGATTTTGGACAATTTCATGTTCCCAACTTCGGGGGAACAATTTGGGGAGGACCCCTTCCTCTTCCAACATGACAGCACAAAGCAAGGTCCTTACAGACATAGTGGAGTGAGTTTGGTGTGGAGGTACTTGACTGGCCTGCACCAAGCCTTGACCTCAACCTTTGGGATGAACGCCTTTGGGATAAATTAGTGAGGAGACTGTGAGCCAGGACTTCTTGTCCAACATCAGGGGCTGACCTCACAAAGCAGAATGTAAAAAGAGCAAGTAGGGATTTTTTTAACAGAGCATTTGACCCCTCTGTGAAGGAGCAGTGGGCATCTTTTTGGCAGCGCCCAGAATGCAATGCTTTGAGATGATACCTTTCTCATGAGTACCTCAGTGGTACTTTTACTCTTCTGGGACTTGAAACGGCAACTTTCTGATCACAAGGAGAACTCCCTAAGTGTTACACAACCAACTGGACCAATGTTCTGGGACAGACATCAGGCTCCATTAAAATGAAAGCAGAGAAATAAAAGTTGATACACATCTTTTTACTGCCATTAATAAATTGGCTAGTGTTAAAATGTGAAAGACTGTAACCAGTTTTATCATACTCCGCCTCCTCCATAAAATGACTGGACCTAGAGGGCCTCGACTTGGCACCTTGAGATACGTCAGCTTTTCGTCAAACTCTGAGCAATTCTTCTCACTCCTCCTTTAACTTCTCGCCACCCCGACCGTCTCCTTTTTGCACCCCTCTAGCTCAGCCTCGAACACGATTCACGCCAACAAAATGTTCCCAACCGGCACGAGCGGAACACGTCATGTTTCCATCAGCGCTCCAAAAGGTCAGAATATCTCATATCTGTCTGTAGATAATGGAGCACATTTGGTTCATAAAAGACAGCTCAAAGTTGGCTCAGTGCTGATGGAAAAAAAGTGAAGAAAAAATATCTAAATGACGGCGTACGAGCGAATCGCGACAAATGTGAAAGGTATAATTCATAATCGTTCGGCGGAAATAAATGCGATCCCGCCGCTTTGATGGTGTTTAATAACACGACGGGCCAAATTTCACAACACTGTTATCATTTTTTCGGGGTCTTGTATTAATCAGCAGACTAGCGATGCAGACTTATTTGCTCCATGAAAAGCTTAGCTAAAAAGGGCTTTTTATAAACTGGAATAAATAGCATTGTCTGGAATTTTTTATTAATGCAGCTGGTGAGGGTTCTGTTTGGGTTCTGAAAATGAGCACCGAAAATAAATGGATCTGCCTACCCTAGCATGCTCCACCTGCGCTTCAGGCTGCTCTCTCAGCTGTGAGAGCCAAGCCGAGCGTTCCGTTTCGGAGGCAGCAACGCTCTCGTCCAAGCTTATTTGGGTCAGGCAGTTCTTTCGCACTCAGGTAGACCCCGGCCTTATTTCTGCAAATGTTTTTGATTTATTTCTGCAACCAGAACCGATCGGGACGAGTCTACGAGCGGATAACGAGCATCTCTGTCTGCTCTTTTCTTCTCCGGCTTTTGCTTTTTAACCCTCGCACTTTTCTCCCTCTCTTTTTTTTTTTTTTTGGATCGTTTGAATTAGACGCTACGTTACCTCACTCTGCTCGGCGGTGCTTTAAAATTAGCTCAGGGACATTCATCCGCTAATGGTCAGTTTTGCAGGCGGTGAGTAAGCCTAATGTTAGATGAAACAAAAAGAGAGAGAGAGAGAGAGAGAGAGAGAGAGAGTGATGATTTTTCAGTTTAGAATCCACACGGACAGCGTAATGTGTTCCGGGGCTAGCCGTAATGTGGGACTAGAAATCGGGCCCTGGGGATCGTGGAAGCTTTCAAAATACTTTTGCGCAAACGGAGGTGTGACATGCCTGGAAACCTGGTGGGGAGGAATGAGCAGTGGGGTAAAGAATACCTGAAGTGCATGGTTAGGAATAGGATAAAGGTAAAAGTAAAGGTACATTTCGTAATTTTTGAATTCGGGGGTTTCAATCAGACTCATTGCCATGGGTGTATAAAATCAAGCACTTAGCCATGCGGTCTCCATTTACAGTCCTTCTGAAAAGTTCAGTCACTTCAAGTGTGGTACTGTGATAGACTGCCACCTTTGCAATAAAATGGTTGGCGAGATTTCATCCCTGTTGGATATTTCACTGTCAACTGTAAGTCCTGTTATTGCCAAGTGGAAGCGTTTAGGAACAACAGCCACCAAGCAAAGTAAAGTTAACCTCTGTGGTTCATAAAACCCTAACCAAAAATTTATATCTTAATCCTGCCAACTGACCAAAGCTGGCAACCCTGCTTTAACGTTATCTAAAGTGATGTCCAAATGTAATCTGATTTGGTGGAATTTGTCATGGCAACTGAACTGGTTTGTGCTGTCTTTAGCTAGCAGTATGAAGCAACGCTAATTAGCATAACTTGCATTGTTAACATTGTTAGCTACCTATTCAAGCCTACATTTATGCCACCTCTTTATGTGCCTTTTTCCAAATAAAGGGGCAGTCTAACTCTTACTAGCTAGACACTTGAAAGTAGAATGTGGTCTGCATCCAACGTTAAAGTTAACTGAACGCTAAATAATGCTAATGTTAACTTAATGCTAACGTTATTTAAAATGAAGTCACCAAGGCTATCCTGACTCCATTGCTGAAGAGTTCCAAACGTTCACTGGCATCAATGTAAGCCCAAAAACTGTGCGCTGGGAGCTTCATGGAATGGGTTTCCACGGCTGAGCAGCTGCATAGAAGCCTCATGTCACCACATCTAATGGCAAACGTCAAATGGAGTGGTGTAAATAAGGCAGTTAGCTGTACAATAAGCTTTCACTGCCACAGACTTTTGCATCCATCTTCACCAAGGTGGACTTCATCCTCCAACTCCATCTTGCAGCTGCCAAGAGTGTGCTGTGATGCAATGAGGGCACGGTAGCCCATCAGACTCCACTTCCGCCAATTCAACCACAATCGGAAACACCTGCTGGTTGTAGTTGGTGGCGTTACAGTAGGGTGTTCGCCCCATGATCAAAAGGTCACAGGTTTGAATCCAGGACCGGTAAAGGTATCACGAGGTACTCGGTAGCAAGGCACCGTCCCCAAGCACTGCTTCCCGGGCACTGCCCTTGTTAGCTGCCCACTGCTCCTTCACGGATGGGTCAAATGCAATGGTCACATTTGGTTGTGGTGCACTGTGTGCTGTGCTGTGTTGTCATTTACTTACTGGGACTGGTAAATTTGAGGTGATCAGAGGCCCAGTGGTGGTAGTGCTAGAGGAAGGATTGCGCTAATGTAATAACCTACGACGTTTTGGTCTGTGTGGGAGTTTCTAACATTAGGCCAGCGCCAACCCCAAACAAATAAAATGTTCATTCATTTCGTTCCTCACTTGCCGCATTCTGGCAGCCAACAGCACCCCAGAGCCGCTTGGCCCTCCGTTTCCGCAGGCGCCGATTAGCAAAGGAACAGCAAATTTGAACAGAAGATGATCGGTCGCGTTTTAATCGTTTCATTCCGAGAAGACGAGCGTCGCTAATGTAACGAGATTCATTTCCGCCCTGGCGAAAACCATACGTTCTTTTTTAAAAATGGAAGGCCAGAAGCCTTTGCTCCGCCGCGGAGATAAATTCCTCGCGAAGGGTAAACGCTGCCTTTAATTACCCCCAACCCAATCTAATTAGAACTTAATGTCATGCCGAATCCCATGAGGAAGAGCCACGCTCTGGCCCGATTCCAGCTAGCTCTCTCTGTTGATATCCATCAGTCCCTCTACTACAGGCCCCTGGGCGGGAAGAAATACAATATCTTATCAAGTAGAATCTTTAATTTAGGGAAGTTTTTCCCACTTTGAGATTATTCTAAACTTTCTTAAGATTACTCAATCTATTCTGCAGCTTATTTTATGTCATCGTGGTGATTGGCATTATCTGACTGCCTGATAATTCCACTTATTTTAAGGGGAAGACATTCTTGAAATTCTGGAACATTATCACTTCAGGGATTGAAATTTCTGTTAACATTTAAACTAATTTAACATTTAAAAAGTAATTTAGTGACTGCAATCTAGATGTCCAAAAATAGAGCAGAGTTGCATTGTTATATATTTTTGAATGGTTATAAATTGGGGTATATATACAGTCTAAATTTAAAAAAAATATTGGAATGCAAAATGTTGGAAAAAAATTAACTTCATGTCCTTAACCTTTTTACGAATAGTCTAGAAATAACATAAAACTATGAATACCTATTTTATCTTGTTATAAGTAATAACTTTGTGTGCTTTTATCAAAATCCTAATTTTCTCATTTCTTGCAACTTTTGACCTCGGTGTAAGTCGAACAATCTCAAGAATGAGTTTATTACAGTCTCAAAGAGGGAAAACTTCTCTCTCTTGCTGTGCAGTAAACTGGCATAACTCCCTCAACGAGCAAGTGCAAAAAAAAATTTCCGGGCACACGTGTGAAACCATCCACGAGGAGGAGAGGAGGAGGAGGAGGAGGGGGAGGAGGAGGAAGAGGAAGAGGAGAGCGATGGTTGGGAGGAAGAATAAAGGGAGTGACATTACCAGCTGTCACATATGTCAGCGAAGGGGGTAATCATGTCCTCATAGAGAGTGAATAATTTACTTTTAATGTTCCTCATGGTGAGCGCATCAGGTCACAGGAGTCACTCGTGTCCTTGGTGGCAGGACAGAGAAGAGTTGCTGCAGGATGTAGCTGGAGATGATGAAAGTGGAGAGAGAAACAAGTCTGCACTCAAGAACACTGCAAATCATACTTGCTTAAATATTCTAATTTTGTCATGGAAAATTGTCATATGCACTGGAAAACGTTTGAATTTAGATTTTTATGGCATAGAATATAATCAAGAGGTGCATTAGGGTCATTTTTTATGAAAAAAGGGAAAATAGAAATGCCTTAAAAATAGACACAGAAATAGAAATTCAATCAAAAAATGAAAATAATTGCAAAAATGTAGACATGCAATGAGATCAGATGCTAAATATAGAAATGAATTTAAAATAGATGCCAAAAACAGAAATGTGTTTCAAATGAAGGCACAAAAATAAATTAAATGCATTTAATCAATGCAAACAAGGAAAAGCAATCAAAATAGATGAAAAAATAGAAATGCAATAAAAATAGTTGCATAAAAATAAAAAATTCAAGTCAGGTACATGCAAAAATACAAATCAAATAGCAAAAATAGAATTGCTATCGAAATTTTAGAAACATAAATAAGTATACAAAAATGTAGAAATGCAAACAAAATAGCTGCCCAACAATGACAAAGCATTCAAAATAGATTCCAAAACTAAAAAAGCAATTAAACTAGATTCTCAAAATTTAGAAAAGCAATTAAGATAGTGGTAAAAATATTAAAGTTTAATCAAAATAGATTTAGACAGATTTAGCAATATCTCAAAGAACTGTAACTAATAATATTTAAATGATTTCATTAGCAAATATGACTTTTTTCCCCACAGTCCTTTGGAACATGCTTGGGACATACAGGACCCACTCGCATAGGCATGACGGCCATCTCATCTTTTCACATGTCATTCCTGCCAGGGGCTCGACCTCGGAACGGGGCCGGGAATTCACTCATTGCTATTCATGGAGGAAGAGGATCCTTCACCTGCCAAGGCCCGGTTCAATTTGATGTTGAAAAATGCATGTACAGTTGCAGTCAATACTATATATCTTGGCTTATTGATTTTTAATGTTAGCTTTATCATGGCTGTGCATTCCTAATGGAGCGCGGGCCCCGGGCTGATGAGTCATTCATGAGCTTGCGTTAGATCTCGCACACACACCCTGAAGAATTCCTTATTGATGTTGATAATAGGATTTTCACTGGAGATCATACAGTAAAGTTTTGGGAGGTTTGCAGTGCTTTGTGTTTAAAAACCTATTAGTTTATACATGTGGGCAGTCAGTAGCGTAACGGTCAGGGAGTTTGATCAGAAGGTCACCAGGTCATGTCCCGGACCGGTAACGGTGTCACTGAGGTAGTCAAGAACATAGTACTGTCCCCAAGCACTGCTCCCCGGGCGCTGCTAATGTCAGCTGGCCACTGCTCCTTCACAGATGGGTCAAATGCAGAGGTCACAGTTCCTTGTGGTGCTCTGTGTGCTGTGCATATAGACACACCTGTATGGTATAGTGTATTATACACACCAGTAGCAGTGCTTTGTGTTTGTGTGGTGTGTGTACATGCATTCGCGCTGAGAATCGTTTACAAAAATGATCAAGCTATCGCGAGTATGGGGTGAACGCACTAACCGTTAGGGCCTGTGTCCAAAAAAGTGAAAGTGAGTGATTATTTGTCATTGTGAACACACCACAGCACAGCATACAGTGCACCACAACCAAATGTGACCTCTGCATTTAACCCATCCGTGAAGGAGCAGCGGGCAGCTAACAAGCACCCGGGGAGCAGTGCTTGGGGACAGTACCTTGCTCATGAGTACCTCAGTGGTAACTTTCCCGGCCCTGGATTCAAACCTGCGACCTTCTGATCACCTGGCGAACACCCTACCGTTACGCCACCAACTGCCCCAACTGCCACCAAATGCGTTTTTAGTGCTGGCAGCGCCTATTTTTAATACAAATCCTATGAGCCTCATCGTTCAGAGCGCTAAGTGCCTTCAGCGGAAAAGACGCAGGTGGAGAGGTTTTTACCGCAGCGATCAGAGGGCGCTTCAAGTTGAAATCTGTTCAACTTTTAGAACAGTGCTGGGCTCGTCAATGACTCTCTTGCTAGCCAAACAAAATGGAGGAAGGGTCGGGGCATACACAGTCTAGAATTCGCTAATGTATCTGGAGCAGCTGGAGAAGATGCCAGTAATACTTAACTACACAAAGCTGTGTGCTGATTACAATATTGGTCTGTAGTTTCTAATAAGGGAGCTGGCTTCTTGCCTGTGGTCCAACATTTACTTTCAGTCCATAAAACTAATTTCACAGAAAGGTCAAGCAACCAACGGCTGACTAACACTCTCTTTCCAGATCTTATAACCTGCAGAATATGGCTAAGCAGTGTAGCATATGGTCTCTTTTTAAAGAAGTCATCTACAACAAATGCAAATCCTCGCAAAATTGGGAAATCACAATAATCACGTTGTGTTCACAATGCAAATCTAGAAACAGACTCATAATGCAGACATGGTGTAGCATCGTCTTACACATTCATGTACTAACTTTCTGGTTCATACTTCATAAGCGTTTTTAAAAATGGACTCGACTGATAACACTCAATAAGCTAATCCACCAGACCTGTTTATTTACCTTATTCTCCATGGTTACAAGAGGGACGCCATCTTTGTTCACGTTTGTGTATTGATCTGTCTCAAAGTATTTATACTCTGTTTTATGTGTCTATATGGTCTCTATTAGTCCTAGATGGATACTAATGACTCTTTGTTTGACCAATTTGCTGATAATTCTGAATCTGATTCTGATCAGCCCCCTGTCTAGACAATTAAACCCTTCTCCATTACAGAATGTATGCAGCTTCTTTTTCTCCCCTTTCCTCAAATAACTTGAAGCAAGCTGGCTCTTTGGTGGTTTGTTTGGCATCGGTGCTGTGGGGAGGCATAAAATGAGAGAGAGCTCTGCAGCAGACGCCGATACATCTAATCCTTCTCGCCTGACGTGAGCTTTGAAGCTGCCTGCTGGACAGGTGATTTTTCTCACCTGACTAATGGTCCCAATCCTAAGCGCAGCTCGCTACCGAACCGGCTTTGTGTCGCGTATGGTGAAGGGCGCAAGTCTGTTCGCAAAACTCGCCTTCCAAGTACAGACGGGGTTCAGCCTGGGGTCACTTATGTTTACGGTAAATGTGATTTCAAGTTTCCTACAGTTTTTACAGTGTTGGACCCATGCTGACTCAACATGAAAATTGTAAGAAGTAATACGAAAATCCTTTAAAAAACATACATGAAAAATATTAATTAATTAATTATCGACTGCTCACTAAAATGATTCTTAATGCTGATAGAGTCTTGTAGTCTTTTATTAGCTACAAAAGAACTATTTCAGCTATGTTGGCGAGCAAGAAAACAAACATCATTCGTGTGTTACCTTATGAAGTATCATTACTGTAATAGAACTTGTACAACCCTATCAAGACAATTTTCATTTCAACACAACATTAGAACTTCCCAAAACTGCTAACAGAGCTAGTACTAACTAAGTAATTCTACCAAAGTGGTTTAGATGTCTAAATGTTGGCTGAATTACCTACAATTTTAGCAAATATCAGTAGCGATGTGTCTTTTTTTGGCCACCATTAACCAAGACAGCAAACGTGTATCCCGTCCTATCTAGCATAGTTTGCTTTACAATACTGAAATAGTAAAATCTCATAAAACCCAATGAACTTTTTCTTCATTTCTTTCAAAGTGAGTAAAGAGGAGGGAAGAAAATGTAATGCAGACAGTGTGTGGGATCCTCTTGCACATTCATGTACAAACTTTTTGGTTCATACTTCATAAGCTTGCTTTAAAATTCAACCGATTGCTAACACAGCTATTACAAATAAGGTATTCTACCAAACCAGCTAATTATGCTTAAATAGTTAGCTGATTAAACTACAATTTTAGCAAATCTTAACAATTTTAGCAAAGAGGATTGTTTTGGCTAGCTAGAATTATTTTAGTTACGTTAGCAAGCAAGACACTCTTCACTCTTCACTCAGAAGCTACCTAGCAAAGTTCATGTTCTTTCTAGGTAACACGTTTGAAATAGAACTCGTACAGCCCTACCAAGGCAATTCTCATTTCCTAAATCCAAGGTGAGTGTCGCAGGAGCAACTCTGGGTGAACTGCTTTGCTCAGGTTCGGAGTTATGGATACAGATGGCCGCGTTCGACCTCTCGGTTCGAGCCAACCATCCGACTGCCAGGCCATGACCGTGCGTAAACTGTGACAAGAAAAATCACGTCATCTCAAAAGACTGATGTCAGTTCACCAGACCGGACCTCGGCTTTTAAGCGGCATCATGATTTACCATTAGAGAATAAAAAACAATAGTTCTGTCTTTATTTGACTCCATGTAAACAGATAAATGACTTCGGCCTTAGGATCGAGACGAAAAGGCACAAGTGTGTGTGTGATTTTTCTCCTCCTCTATCGTTGCCAAGACGGATGATGGAGCAGGAGGCGGGAGTTTGGGTTCCTGGTGTGATTTAGTTCATCGTTAGCTGCACTTTGGCGGCTAACATTTTGACATAGACGTATCTCCCGCTAACACTATCGATCCTAACGCTATTTGCGTCGCCACGCTGGCCCGGCGGCGCTAAGTCTGATTAAGCTAGTCTGATTAACGCCATGTGACAGACATCGTCGCTAAGCTGCCGCAATGCCCTGCGTGCAACACTGAAATTGAGCCGAAGTGGGGTTTTTTTTAACCAGATTAATGCAAAAGATATCAACAAACTTCCGTGTTACTCCATGTGTATGACTTTGTGTACAATATCCAAAGGAGATTTGATATTTTTGAACAATTATCTTTGTTTTGTTTTGTTTTTGCATCCAAACTGATGATTAAGGTTGCAAATATGCCCCAAACAATGGCATTTTTACAGCATATGGTGTCAGCTTGATACAAAATTGAGATATCATTTCACTGTGGGCTTTTTTGATTCTGGTAAAACCCCCACATTTCAAATTGTGTTGTGTAACCAGCAGGAACGTACCGCAATCTCTCAAACTATTATATTGCAAGTTCTCAAACTTCTACACTTTTCACTTCCTAGTCTCCCAGTGGGAATCCACCAAGTCCTTCATGTCAGTCTGCTGTTAGTGTCGATCTGCACTGCATAACGTGAGGGAATAGCAAAGCTGGAGAAGTGAAGTTAAAGAGTTTTCAGTACACAAAAATTGCAGTTGTTTTATGGGGATGTTAGAAGCCTTTAATTGGTGCTGCAACAACACTAATGCTGAACAGATTAAGACTTTCAAATAGCTCAATTTGAGCTGCAGATCTTCTCAAATACAAAT
Organism: Distichodus sexfasciatus; assembly: GCA_032718565.1. NCBI lineage: Eukaryota > Metazoa > Chordata > Actinopteri > Characiformes > Distichodontidae > Distichodus > Distichodus sexfasciatus. The sequence continues at coordinate 282,321 of JAVGVS010000024.1, forward strand.
TTTATTTTTGATATTAAAATAACATATTTTATCCTGTAACTTTTGGTTGTAACTACTGCGTATCAGGCATTTGATTGAATCTAGCCATGACATTTGATTGACTTGTCAAAAGTTGGCAAGTCATGTTTTTCTACAGCAACTTTATATACATAGATGCTATTAAATGTGATTTACAGCAATGAAATTAGAATAATTGCACAACAAATAAAATACTACAACAATGCAAGTAAAAAGAAATTGGTTAAAAGTGTAAACCCCAATAAAAGGCCAAATTCTAGATGATATAAAGTCTAAGAAAATCAGTAAAAAGTGCCACCATTTAAAACTGGCAGGTAGACATATAGTGTTTTATCTCTTATCACACAGAGAAAGTCATTCTCCAAAAATATATGTATTTTGGAGCATCTCATAGTTCCTCGTATAAGTTCAAGAGCCCTGGGCAAATGTTGGAGTCTCAAAATGAGTCGGATGTAACATTCCAAAGCAAGTACATGTTATGTTTAATTAGACTATGTTTTATACTGTATTTTACACTCTGTTCTAGTTTCGTTTATCTAAACATAAAGCGCTAGATTGCAATACGAGAACAGCATAAACTCAATGGGTTTTTCTGTTTCTTTTTTGGAAGGTTGTCTTGTTTTAACGCAACTGCTCATGCTCAGTCCACCTGCCGTGCCTGTAATCTGCGGTAAATTGCCTCGACGAAAGAGTGGGAAGCAAGGATTCCTCCTGGGGAGCTTGCAGCATGTGTGGGGGCCGATAGGAGACGGCAGTGAGGTCGATGCAGATGACGCAAGGTGGAGAATATGGGTGCTTTTGTTTCCCCAAAGCCCTATCTCTACGGCGCAGGAGCATCATGGTTTTGGAGGCTGGAGTGCTGCGACGATGAACTGCTCCCATTTTCCACCCAAAAAGTGACTTCGGTCAGTTGGCTTTGAGCCACTCACAAGAAGGGCAGAGCACTTGCGTTTTGTACAAATGAAGACCAATGAATGAATGCAGTCGCTAATGACATCCCTGTATCTTCTAAACTGAATTTTACAGAGCTGTGGTAAGAAATTATGCATTTACAGATGCAAGACGTCCAACTTTCCGAGGCCAAGTCTTTGGAAGTCAGGACCAGGTACTGCACTTACACATAAGGCTGGGTTTACACTGTGTGATTTTTTCAGTCGTTTGCTAAACCTCCAGCTCAAACTGTATGATTAATTAATTAAAGCCAAAGCTCCCAATTTATGTGCTTGCATGCGACCTGACTGCTCACACTACACGACAGGTCAGACTCCCCTACCCGGAACTGTAAAGTCGAGCCTCCAATGCCTCTGTCCAAACTACGCGCTGCATCGCCATGTTGGTACGCTGTAGTTCTGTGTTTGCGCAGGCGCAATGAGGGAAAACCCACTGAGGTTCAGGTGAGTTGGCTCGTGGCTCTGCTTCAACAATGCAATACCCTCATGAGGAGCGACCAGAATTTCAAACAGGTTTAAATTTCATACAAACATACCACTGCCGATCGGGAGCTGGTCATGAGGGGTTAATCGGCGCTTGTTATCCCATGTATACTACAAGATGCGTGATTAAGGTGAAACTCGAGCCAATCCCAAAAATAGTCGCATAAGTGAAAAATCAGCTGAAAATGGGCCGGAAATCCCACAGTGTAAGCCCAGCTTAAGGCTAACACCTCGCATAACAGCTTAACACCAATTTATTCATGAAAAAATGACAATAAAAACATCTGCTTGACCGATTTTACCCGACCAAAATGTAACCCTGATTTAACTATCTATCTTACCTACTAACTATTACATTGACTGAAGCAGCCTCTAGACTTTAGTTTGCAATTTTAGAACAAACATTAAAACAACAAAATGAAGGCTGTAAAACAACTCATTTTTATCAAGTTAGACTTTAGCTGGCTATTTACATTTACCAATGCATGTCAAACAGCACCATGGCATACGATACCAACCAACCAGTCACTCAAAGAGAACGAGTGAACAAATGAAGTGGTATGAATCAGTCCAGTTGCTAACAATGCCCGAGTTTTCTCAAATGAATTGTACAGAAATTTGGTAAAATATTGCAAATATTAAAAATGCAGGGTGACTTTAACAATGTTGCATGTGATTTGGTGCATATGGCAATGGGAAAATTGCATCCTGTAAACCCAAACTTTAGACGGTTTTAGCCCTGATTTAAATCAACTTAATTATTGTAAATGTACTAAATTGTCAGCATAATTCCAAACACAAAATTCTGAGGTGGCGTGACAAAAAATAGCATATAGCTTTTGCCCCCAAAATACCCTTGCCATCAACCACACCACTTATTGTGTCTCGCTTTGAGCTCTGGCACATTCCAGAGGGTTTAAATAAAATCTCTTTTTCCATGCTATTCTCTGCAAATATTCCACTGCCCAAAAAAATGGCTGCGGTCCAGCGTGCGATGAATGCACCATTGTGTACTGGCTGGAATGGTTAGACTAAAGTAAAAGAGCCAATTGGATTGCGGGAGCTACTCGCCATGCCTCGTTACACACACCAAGAGTCTTTACTCAAAAGATGAAATCTCAAGGCCACTTCACAGCTCAGGTAGAACGCAACGAGGGCAGTTATCGGCTCTTTTTTGATATTATCTACTGGGAAGACAACGTTAGCACTTGTGCAGCAGCATTTCAACAGGTTATTGTTGAAATGCAGTGTATTACATAAGCAGAACTGATATCTTACAGCAAATATTACGAGGTTCCCGAGCATTCCAGACAGGACAGTCCCTTCCAGAGCTGGAGCCTACGGTATTCTTTTACATTATTCACTCCAGACACCCAGCCTCGTCTCAGTGAAGGCAGCTTGACGCATGTATATCAGATTTTAGAGCTGATAATTTTATATTTGATAAATCTGTCGATTATTAACGGTTAACCTCAGGCACTTTAACACAGCACATGATAGACATCCAAGAAGCGAGAGATTAAATCTTTCCTCCAAAACTACCATCAGCGGCCAGCGACCTTGTGATCATCAGGCGAATGCCCATTTGTTACATCACCAGCTGTGCCAAACATTTGACTCTGGTGGGACTCAAACCCACAGCCTTTGAATGGCTTTCACAATGAGCCTAAAAGTCCAATGCGACGCACAATAGTAGGTAAGTTGTCTGGTTTATTGTTTGATGCTGGTTTTATACAACTTTTATCCCAATTTCGCCCTCTGTTGAAGCAAGCCGGCCCTAATCTACAGACTCTGTGGCAGTCGTTAGAAACAGTGGGAAGACTATTTCTCACTTCAAACCGAAAGTCATGTCATTATGCCTAGACAACATCCCGATAATTGAATCTGTACCACCTGATGATGAAGTAACATTTATCGGTGATTTTTTCTCCTCTGCAGAGTGATGTAATGGGATACTTCCTGTTCAGTTTCACACTTCACTGAAGTTTGCAGTCTTTTGTGGGGGAATTTGGTGGGAAGTTATCCAAACCAATCTATAGGTAGAGAACCACTGATAGGTTTAGATTTAGCAGCTCAAAATTCACAAAAGAAATGGGTAAATGATGTGGTCACATCAGACAAAATGGCAATATAACTAACTAATAACGATAACTAATCACTAAATACATTCTATTATGTCAATTATTTTTTGCAGCCCTAGTTCAAATAAATAACTTTAAAGCAGTTAAAATAAATCTGTTGATTTCATACAGAAAGACAGATGGTACATCTTGTCTAATTGTTTTGTAATGCTTTAAACAATAAGGACCAATTTCCCAGTTGTGGATTAAGCCTAGTCCTAGACTAATTTTGAGTTTGAATGGTAAATCTCAATTGGTATTACAACTTAGTCCAAGACTAGGCTTAATCCATGAGCAAGAAACCAGCAGTAATAGATGAAAATGTTTTTATGTTAATTTTATTTGCCCAAATCAACTAATTACTTTGCATAATGAACATGTTTAAAATAGATGAAACAATCTAACGCTGTGATACAACGCTATTTGATGTGATTGTTTGTAGTAAAGCTGAAGTAAAGAGTTGTTTATCTCTCCATTTAGTCTTGTGAGGCGAGATCGACATGCGCATGGTGTTCGCGTTCCCCTTTCATCCAGGCATTTTCAACTGTAAGCTCACACTCTCGTTGAACTTCTTCGCCTCCCGATGCAGCCCACTCCAGTCACGCAGAGCCCAGCATTAAACATCAACCCCACAAATTGTCAACTTTGATTCGGCCGTGTCTGATTCATCAGCCGGTCTCTGGTGACCGCTTTGTTCTCTGAGCAATGAGACGAAGTTTTCCTTGACAAACTCTCCTTCTTTCTGAGTAATAAGATCAATGCTCTCTGTCTCAGAGTGTATAGACACAAGGTCAGGTATTACTCCGGTTAACCTTTTCTACAAGTCTGTCATCTGTCACTTTGTAGACAGTCCACTCTGGCAGTTTCCCTAAAGAGATCTGGAGAGCTGAAGGATGTCCACGTAAGTCAAGACTGTGGATGTTTTACTTAATTGGAAAAAATACTTTTGATTTAGCCGTAAAGCTTTATCGGCCTGCCGTTGCCATTTTAGACAGGTGTCAAAAGTACATGCATGCTTCACTCAAGTAGAAGAATAGATACATGTGTTTAAAAAGACTCTAGTAAAAGTTGAAGTATTGACTCGACTTCTTTAGTCAAGTTAAAGCGAAAAATACAGGCTCTAAAACATACTTCAAGTGTAAAAGTATAAAGTTGTGAAGGACAAAACCAGCATTTTAGGGCAAAGCTGACTGGACTCCATGTCCACACGTTACGTAGAGCACAGGCAGAGAAAAATAAAGCCACATGATACATAAAGCTGCATTGTTCATTACCATCATTACACATGATGATCACCTCTATCCTCAACACATCATACAACAAATATTATAGAGCTGTAAAGAGCGCTGGAGAAATAAACTCAACTGAAGTGAATCTGGTGGTGCTGAGCTTCTTTCTGCACCGCAATCACCACATCATTTCCCACCGAGTTGCCGCCTGCTTTTAGTTTCTCTTTCTCTCTCTCTCACTTTATCGTGTCAATCGTGTTGTGCTTCATATGTAAAGACCAATACACCAATGGGATTGTCTTTTCTGTCTGTGTTTACTATGTTTTTAAATCTCAACCAGTCAAGTTGTCTGATTGGTACGGAATAGGTAAAATGCAGCAAAATGGCCTAATACACCATTTAAATTAAACCAAAAAAGGGTATCGAGCCTGGTTTGAAAATATAATGAGTAGAAAGTACAGATATTCATGCTAAAACTGCGCCACCATGCCACCCTTAAGTGTAAATTGTCTTTTTAAATTGTGATCTAAATGGCAGTTAAGAATTAAACTCTATGCATCCTGCATTTCTGCTTGAATGTACTGTGTTGTTTTTACATCAGATATTAAATGTTTATCTAATGCAGTGGTTCCTAAAGTAGGGGACGTGGAGCTGCTGCAGTTCATGTTTTAGCTTTAATTTCTCTTTTAAAAAGACAATTTTCAGAAAATATGATTTCAGAAAGTGTGACTGGGATCATTAACACATTAACACACAATCAATCAGGAATGGAACATAAGTTCCTAATTAAATGCATTTTGTATTACATTTTTCAAAAAATGATCTTTTTGGGGGTTAAGTTATGGGTTGTTGGTGGATTTTTAGCAAGTTAAAGCTGTTTTAACACTGCTCAAACTGCTTATGGGTTCAATATTAAGTAGACAGCTTAAACAGGTTGGCCAGACTGGTCAGTCTACTTTAATTGCAATTAGAGCTCTAATATTTGGTTCCTTTTAAGGATTCGGCTCCCTCTGAGTCACTCACTAAACTGATCCGGGTGTGCGAGTCACTTGAGTCAATATTACTAATCACCAGCTGAATCGTTTGTTTGTTGCTGTCACGAGGGGTGTCGGCATGACATGAGGCGAGGTCACGGTGCAGGCCATTTATCAATAAAGGACAAAACACACAAATCAAAAACCGGCACGAGGGCCACAAACAAAATCAAACTTCTTGAAAACAAAGACTGCACAAGAAACATAAAACTGGAACGAAAACCGCAAACAGAACAAAACTAATTCAACATAAACTTACGAGCAGCACGCTGACAGAGAGAGGGTTGTGTGAGGGTGGACCAACAAGAAACACTGGAAAAACTGAGCTCAAATACTAACACACAAACAAGGGGCTGGACCAATGAAACAAAGGGGAACGAATGGGAAGGCGATCAGGAAACATCCAACAAAGGGATGACCATTGGGGAAGGAGAGGGTGTGACCACAATGAAGGAGCACAGGTGAACAAACTGAGGAACCATGATAAACCAATGAGACACAATGGGAAGGTGGGACCTAGACAGTGATTGACAGCAGACTCAACACGGTACACACAAGATGGCCGAAGGCACTAGACACAACAGATACAAAATGGCTGACACAGAACACACACAAAAGCCGATCAAAAACACACATATACCAAACAGAAAACATACAACATAGCAGGCTTCAGTCGAAGCCTGTCCAAAGTCCAGGGGGGGTCATGACAGTTGCTAATGTACACTATGTTAGTTGCTAACGTTGAAACACACCCTAGAATCAGCTGTATGTTTCCAGCCGTAGGAAGTTAACCAGCAAATTCACTAATGACAGTGACAAGCGCTAACTGTGATTCAAGTTCGGCTGTATGTTTCCGGCTCTAGAGAAGGTCAACCAACAGATTTACTCATGAATGTGTGCTTCGCGCTGCGCTACTGATTCAACTGACACGAGTCCCAAAGTTTGCAAAGAGGATTCACCTCTAAGGGTCCAAACGAACTGTAAGTTATGAAGTCTTAAGTGGCTATACTTGCTAATATGGTTGTATTGATCTTGTAATGACTTTAAAATGATTATAACAGATATGTACGTGATGGGGGTTATATTTTAGTCATGGTGTAGTTAGGACTAGGGTTAATGGAGACCTCAGATTGGTGAGTCGTGAGTTATTTTATGGGTCCAGGTGATGAACCGGCTCTAATTGCAATCAACATTTGCTTTTGTTCAAGTAAAAGCTGAACCATTCCTCAACATTAAAGTTGTTCCATTCATCACAAGGGTTAGGTCATGTGTTTCAAGCAGCGTCTTGATTTCACCTTTTATCAATTATGGCCGTATTGTTTTACATGTGGCCACATACATAACCGTGGATCACGTGAGGTGTTGTGCACTCGCCTCAAACGAAGCGTCTCGTTGCTAAAGAGTCACAGACTCAGTTGGTTCCGTGACAGTTGCTCAAGACATTCTGTCAGCCAGCAACAGGCCTCATCATTGCTGCCTAAATGATTTAGCAGCCATGAAGCAAATACATTATTCATCAAAGAGGCGCCTTAGAAGAAAGACTGCACACATAGATCTCGTCCCCAAGTCCACGGCAAGACAATCACGTTTTTTTTTTGTAATCACCCGCTCTCGTGCTTTCTCTCTACAAACAATGAGGCGAGATCAGGGATGATACGCGATTGCCATTATGTTCACAAGAAGCCGGGTTAGGTGTCATTCCTCTTGTGTTGAGGCAACTTCAATCTGACTACTAGTGTCAACATCTGAGGGGACTTTGTTTTCACCAGCTTAGATCTACGACAGACAGCCACGCTAAGAACAAAGTCTAGCACTGCTGCGGTTTAGAGAAAGGATGTTCGCAGCTTATCCTAATGAGGCATAATAAATGTTGGTTAAAACTTTCATCAGACAAATTCTCCAATGATGTAGCGGTTCAGTTAGAGGTTTGAATAAATAAACAACACAAACCCAGTCTTTATTTGCCACATTTTGGAGCTTGGGAAGAAAACCTCTAGAAACTCTAGTCCTCAAGACACAGTGTCCTGTACAGATTTGGTCATTTATTCATCAGTAGACTCTAATCCCTCATTGCTTCGGGTGTGCTTTATTTAGCAAAACCATGAATCTGTGAAGAGCAATGGACTGCTAGAACCAGGATTATGAAACACCGATGTAAACAGTCATAAATCATTGATAATATCTGCCAAAATGCTGTTAAGTTGGAGTTACAAATCTCATATATCTTGTTGGGGCAGTGTTTCAGTGATCTGCAAATGTTAAGTTCCAGTGTCAATACTTCAAGACATTTAAAATCCCATTATATACTCCAAAATGTCCATAAATTTGAGTTTACATAACTTGGGGCAGTCATCCCTCAGTAATCTACAAATGCTGGGTTTGAATTCTGAGGCACGAACAGTTGATTGATGGAACACTAAAGTTAATGCCACTGGCTCCTGAAACAAGAATGTTCATTACAAACCTGCTGGGCAAACATCTAAGCAAATAATCTGACCCACACTTACTCAACTTACTCTTTTGGTGAATCCCATTTCACCCCTTAGCTCTACCCCTCTGTTCTGCACGTTCATGTGAAGGCAAAAGGTGTTCCATTTCTCATTTAGACTGAGGGGTAGGAGGAAGAGGAAGAGCTAACTACCCCTTCAAACTCAGATTTTTCAGGGGCTCACTCTAAACGGAGGGGTAGGAAATATTTCCCAGAATGCCCTGCAAAAAACTATAAGCAACAGGACTGCAGAAGCGAAATAGACGAAAGAGACATACAAATGTATGTCATTTGAAAGTGAGTGATTATTTGTCATTGTGAACACAGCACAGCACACAGTGCACCACAACCAAATGTGACCTCTGCATTTAACCCATCCGTGAAGGAGCAGTGGGCAGCTAACAAGCGCCCGGCGAGCAGTGCATGGGGACAGTACCTTGCTTGTGAGTACGTCAGTAGTAACTTTACAGGCCCTGCATTCGAACCTGTGACTTTCTAATCACGGGGCGAACACCTTCCCGTTACACCACCAATTTAATAATAATAATAATAAAGAATTTAAAATGGTGTATTGTCTAGTTTGGTTTTTTAGCTGTGCGGTTGTATTCTTCATAAACGCCACAGAAAAAAATCGCTAATGTAATGTTGGTCGCTATTATACATCTCCGGTTTGCTGCAGATAAACGCCAAAAAGGCCAACAGCCCATGTGATGGAAATAATAATTATTAAGATAATTAAGATGCATGTTGAATATCCAGCAAAAACACCTCACATCTGCTTACGTAAAATTCACCGCTAATGATGACGTCTCACGTTCTTGAAGGAGTGTCCCATTTCGTAGGGGTAGATTGCCAATCCATGGCAAGGGCCAAGGGGTAAAATAAGATTCACCCTTAGTCCATCTTACATTCTGAATCAGATTTCAGGACGTTTGGGATATGCAAGAAATATTAACATCACACCTCAGAGGTAATACAATAGCCCTTCATTGCACTGTCAATATTCATCAGACGCTCTTAATGAAAGCAACAGATTTCTTAATTACAGGGAAAGTCTCTCTGGAGTAATCTGAGCTTAAGGGTCTTACTCGGGGGCGCTAAGGTGGTTTTAGGTTCTACCGGGATTTAAACTCTCCAATCTTATGGTCGCCAACAGATAAGGGCAAGAAAATCATGTAACTAGAGGAGCTATGAGATTTAAACCTTATTTTGGAGCCTGTTTACTTCACCACAACAGTTCATTAACACAACTGACACTGCAGCAGTTGTCTGTCAAATTTCTGGCGTAAAGTTCTTGAGGCCACGTCACCTTGTCTCCATGAAACAAAAATGCGAACCCGACAAAGTAAGACAATTTAAAGCAGCTACTGCATGATAGCAGTCTGATTGCCCCTCGCCGGGGCTCGTTCATTAGAGCCCACGATCACGTATCCCGGTCAATGTACAGAGCTGCTCCTGGCTGACATGAGCTCTCATCATCTTTTTGTGTTTGATTGCTACTCTGAAGAGGTTTGGCAACGGAATTCAACACACGGCTTTTCTCTCTTCTCACAGATACACAGCCTTCCTCATTGAACATATTGCAGCACCAGCCCCTAAAGGGGAACATCATCGATTTTTCATTGTTCACGTAACGCACTGCTTTACCTTTCGGGACGCTTAAGAGGCTGCTGCAGAGATGCGATGGCCTTCCTCTGCAGGACGGAATGAGAAAATGAGCAATTTACAATTATTTAATCAGATGATTTCATATCGAAGGCGTGTGCAGTGTCACAAAGTCGATAACACTACCTAGATACAAATATTATTTTCCACATATCTGTTAATATATTTCACTTTAATGTTTGTGCATTATCCGTATTGGAAATACTTCACCAGTGCAATGCTTTGTGTGACCAGATGCTCTCATAGATCAACCACTACTAGCGCAACACTGTGTCTGTGGTTAAAGATGTGGGAAGCACTTAATATTGCTTGTACTTTTTTTATGCACACAAGCTGTTGTCATGTATTATGACACAACTTTACCCTTCCAGTACTTATATACTTTTTAACCTTAATCTCATATTATTAACTGCTTAACACAAGTACACCCATGAACAAGCTTCTGATGTCATTCATAATAACAGGTATAACATTGATTATTCAAGAAATAACATAGAAATGTATAATTTGGTCATTATGGTGCAAAACACCTTGACTTTCAGACGCTTTATGTGGCAGAGCATTCATTTCCCTTGATTTCCACCTTGATGACAAGCTGAAGAGACAGAATAACATGAAATGCCAAAGTAAAAAAAGGAAATACTGCATGTTCTGTAATGTTTCTGATGGACTAAAAGACGACTGGACAGAAAAAAAGATAAATACAGAATAATGCCAGAATGAGTTCAAAATATTTCTATTCAGACTGTCATGTTTAAAATTGAGGTCATTTCATAATCTTCAATCTCCAAACATCACTTTAGTTTCATTGCTTGTCTCCTGAAACTCAGAATGTAATATTGCTGTTTACACAGTAACATTTTATAAACAATACCCAAGAGATTTGAAACCTATACGGTTCAGAGAAGGGTAACTATATGATTCATAAAACATGATGTGAACACTGTACAATCCTAGTGAATACAATGTGATGATACATGGCATTAACGTATTTCAAAAATCTATTAAAAATGCATTCATTAAAAACGTCACAGGGCGGCACGGCGGCGGTTTGGATAATGAATGAATGAATAAACTTTGATGTCATTGTTATTGTTCCCTTTACCTGACAACTCTACAGATTATGATGATTTAAAATGTCTTTAATTCTAGATTAAAGACAATGCTATCCACTGAACCAAAAATTAAGTATGCTGCCTCTATGAACTTTAACTTGAAAATCCAATTTAAAAGTACAATACAGTTAAAAGGAGAAGGGGAGTAAAAGTGATTTAGTTGTGTTTCATATGAATGAACTCGAACAAGACGCTACAACCGTTATCTAGTTTCCAGCCCTAACCATTTTAGATGTTCGATGTAATTACTACAAGCTTATTATTTATGGATTAGATATTGTGAGACAGGCTTTCTATTATGTTAGGCACCACAACGATGATACATGTACAATAATACATTGCTTAGTCAAAAACCCTGCTGATTCTGGAAGAGGAGCACGAAATTCAGTGAGAGAGGCAGGTTTAACATAAAGGACCTTATTATAAATAATCTGAGATATAAAAATTAGATTAATTCCTTAAACTTTCTATTAAATTAGACCTTACGCGGAATGGAATAATTTTAAGGGATAAAAATACCAAATAAACATTTGTTAACATTAAAAATAAATACTAATCCAATATAAGGTTTCATACTCATCTATCATCTTGTGCACTGTTGGAAAAACCTTCCACAAAAAAATCTTCTGGGATGCTTTAGAATACCTAAAATGCCACATACAACTGAGACATTTGCCTTCGAAATCCTTGTTTAGAGAGAAAACTAGGCTAAACTTAACGCTTGCACAATCATCATAATTAGGTCAACAGCACAAAATTGGAAAGCAAACAACTCGCTTGCATGCTTCCCGGGCAAAGATCTTTAGCACATCAATCTCCTCAAAGCCAAACCCCAGTCATTTCCTCCCGAGCCATCTTCATATTGGCATTTTACTGCCTAATGATCTGTAAAGACATTTGCTTTGTTAGCAAAAACAACCAACTAATACCCGCTCTAATAACTTGAATAATGTTTGCCCAACAAAATCCAGCCGTTAAAAATGTGGGCCGTGCAGAGTGAGATGGGGTGTAATGAGGCCGTTCAAGACTTTGTGGATTACTTTTTATAATTTAGAAACTACTTTGCATAAACTCTTTGGGAATAAACCAACCAGAACGCAAACTCTTCTACCGTACATTTTTAGGTGGCTTTGTTGTGCAAAAGTGGTCGTTTTGGGCAGGTTCTAAAGAAGGCATTCCGAGAGAGGATTTAAGAAGTAAGAAGTGTTTAATCAGACCCTCCAGGATTTCTCAATGTTGCGATCGCAACTATTAACACAAATTCAGCCAACCCCCGCGAATTCATTACTATCGGGCAATTTTAAAAGTTTAACCCAATTTTTCCATAATTTTTGTCCAATGATTGTCGCTTCCCGCCAAATGTTGAGCCATACGTCAGCCAGCTCACTTCCTTGTCACGTTTAGAAGACGCAGGAAACGTGTGATAAAAATGCCTCACATTTACCTTCAAAAATAATGGTTAATAAAAGAAGTGGTTTTGTGCCCTTCATTTTAATTAATCGTTAAGGTATCATTATAAATGGAGACAAAATTGCTCATTTTTACTCTGACTCGCTTCTGCAACTTTATTGCAACAAAACGCCTAAAAACGCCACAACTTTCATGACAATTTTTTGAGAAAAGCTGAAAAAAATCTGGCATTTTATGCCACAACAATCTCAGAAAAGGCCCAAAAATCCTGGATTAAGGACAGAAAAATGTAGTGAATATTTTTTAGATTTTATAGAGTTTTGACAGTAAAAAAGTTAGTAGGCCATCCAATAAAATCAAGAGTCCTTAAAGCTGACATATTAGGTGAAATTATTAAGCCATCCGTTATGGACAACCAAATTAAAAAGCACCATTTGAAAAAATAATGGTGAAAATCTTCCGATTCCAGAACTGTTCTCACGTAAAACAACAATTAACGGAGAGACAGCAAAGTGGACAGAAACAGGACCTTATCAACAAGACAAGACAGAACGTAAGAGTTAGACCAAAAAATAGCTTGAGGACAAGCCTCCAGCAGCAAGCCTCCACCGCCTCTCTCATCGATTTTGGGTCGGAAGCCGACGCTCTTTCCGAACCGCATGGCACACTCGCGGTGCCCTGTGGCACGAGCACAGCCCCGGGGCTTCAAAGTGATGCAACGCTATGGGAGCTCTGTGGTCTCCAAAAGTCTCTCTTCAATTAATCAGCATAAAAACCCCACTCCCTCCCGCCGTTTCTCGTTCCCTCCCAGCACGGTGTGCTACGTAATGCTGCAGCACAGCAATGCAGGCTTCAGGAAATAAAGAAGGAGAAAAAAATCGGTGTGTGGTATCAACCACCTGCACTGTACACACATGCAGCACTGTAAACACATTCATGAAAGATCTGAAGCTTTCGCTAAAAAAACACACACGTCCGAAACGCACGCTAACGCGGTAACAAGCAGTCAGCCGTGCATGCGTGTAAAAGCACGAGCACATGTGCGTGCACACACACACACACTCACATGCAAATTTTCCAATAGAACCAAAAGCCACGGCAGTGAATCTCAATGCACCGGCCTGAATGAAAACAGTGGCACTCCCTTGAACTCGCCATAAACCAATTAAAGGCTGTGATTTATTTCAAAGTCGAGGCATGACGTCTCCATCTCCAGCCGCTCAACGCGATAAGAAGACGAGTGTTTGGCCCATTCCGTACCCCTCCTCCTCCTCCTTCTTTTCCTCCTCCGTTCTCATTGCTGTGCTGGGCATGTACAGCCCCTCCATTCTCCACCACATCAGGAAACGGCTACACAGAGGCCTATTGTACCAGGCAAAGAAAATCACTCCATTTGAAACTGGATGAAAACACACACACACACACACGACCACCCTCTCCCTCCTTCTTTCTCTCTCCTTCTCCCGCTCTCTCCCATACAACATCAAGCCTATGCAGCTTCTCCAGCTCTCCCAGCTTCCTTCCCACAGGGGTAAACATTTACCTGGAGTATTTCAGATCTGCTGCGAACGTATTTAAGCAGACCATGAATTATGGATCGACAAATGTATAATTCATGAGCTGCCAAGAGTATATTAGTATGAAGCGCCAACACTGCAGGTAGAAAGCGGGAAAAAAAAGAGACTGTTCAAAATTAATAAAAGCACGTTTCCCCTTGCGTCTCGGCGAACGAACTTCGCGTCGGAACGGGGCCCGAGTCTGATGGGGAATGAGGGGAAAGGGTAATGTCGGAGTTGGTATGCAAGAAGGGTAAAAATGAACGCGAGTCCAACTACAGGCAAAAGCTGTTATTAGCACCTTGGACAGCGACCGACGCTTGGGAAACGCAGTGGCAAAGGCGGTTAAACGTTCGTAAATATCAGTAACGCCCGCCTGAGAAAAGGGCAAGTGATGCTAAAAGCAAAGACTGACAGGCGTTAAGCTTCAAAAATGCCAGCTGGAAAAAGAAGGCATCGGCATCCCGCTGCGTGCCGCCTCTACATTTGAGGATGTTCAAATCTACAAGGTTGTGACTTGATGCTGTCAAAAGTCGACGCTTGAAGAAAAGATATTTCCATTTCTGTTAGAAGAGACACGAAGAGCAAGAACTGGTAAATCTGACACGAAAAATGAGCAAAGCACGCATTTGTGAAGACGCAGTTTCAGCCAGGGAGAGAGAGAGAGACCACAGTAAAACCCACTACTCAATCCACGGTCACTGCCAAGTACATGTTACGTGAAAATTTAATTCCGCTCTACCACACTGCGAGGCTAATTTAGCACAAGCTGAGACAGAAGTCAAAAAACAGAAATATATATCTATATGTATATTAAAAAACCATCATTATCATTATTTCTAGCAATAAATAGAACATCTTTTCCTTGTTCCCTTTAATGCAATGGACAAATAATTCTATTTTACATAAAGGTTCTTTAAAATACAGCACTTATAAAAAATTTTCTCATTAACAGAAAGCAAAGATAAAATTCTTCGAGTGCAAAGGCACTTCTGGAATCAACGGGTGGAAGTGGATGGAACCAGTTATTGTGAACCCCACTCACCATCACATACCACACAGGAATGTCATTTCACCTTTCGGTATCACTCTCCCGTTAAAAGGGACGACAACGACGACACCCCAGTCGTCCTCCGAGCGGGAAAAAAATAGACCTCATATAAAAAAGAATTAAGCTGTATTATACATATTCTCGCCAGAGTTGCTACAGTCTTTAGGATTCAAGTAGAGGAAATAATTTAAACTTTTAGAGAAAATAATATATCTTTAAGTCGCAGATACTTCTCTTTTTTAAACTAATTTTGTACAGCTTCAGAATGATGACAATGAAAGGCTTAGGTCGTTCCAATCCCAGTCTTATGCCGTGGAATACACATGGTACGTATTTTTAGAGAACGGCGTCAAAGTTGATTTTAACTATTCTTTTTTAAAATCATTAATTTTTTTTTGTTTTTTACAGCTGACTCATTGCAGTTTGCTTCTCTAGAACTTCGAGGTAGTCCGGCTCGGTTTTCAGCTTGGGGTTCTCGTTTTTGGCCTGCTCGGCGTACTTTCTGGGAGTGCCGTACAGGACCGTTTTGTTCAGGCGGTCCTGGTGGTGCCGCCTCGCGCTCTCGTACGGGGGAACGAAAGGTCTTTTGGGTAAAGTGCAAAAGTTGTAGCTTAGAGGCCCAGCAGCGGGGAGCTCCTTTACCCGCTCTGCGATGTTCTGGTAAAGCAGTTCGGGTTGCTGCTTGTCCATAAACTCCACTGCGCTGATGGTGTACGCCGCGTTCCTGGCGATCTCCTCCTTCTTCGGCTCCAGCGTGCTGAAACTCAGCTCCTTCAGGTTCCGGTAAAAGGCCACCTGCTCATTCTCCTTCTGCATGTAGATGGGGTTCTGGCACATTTGGCCCACTGGTGGAGGGATGTAGTTGTAGACGTGGCTTTCGCTCTTTCCAGGGTTGGGTTCTGTGCTGTAGGAACCGTACTGCACCTGGAAGGAGTTGAGGTCCATATTGTTGGCCCCAGAAGGAAGGTTCTCCACTCCTTTGCGGCGTTTCAGGACGAAGACGAACAGGCCCGCCCCGAAACACACCGAGAGAATAAAGACAACAAGCAGGCCCAAGATCAGCACCGACAAGGGCACTTCCGGGTGGATTTCGGGCACTCTGTCTGTGGGGGTTACATCGGAAAAGGGAGTGGCCTCGATAGTTGTGGAGCTGATCACCGTGGGTGCCTTTGTGGCAGGGACCTCAATGGTGTCCGGGCAGATGGCGTCGTTCCTTAGGGAGCGAAGCAGGCGGCCAGCATGCTTGGACGGGGAATCGCACGTGATTTCGTTGACCACCACGCTGGTGCTGGACAGTTCCATCCAGTTTTTAAGCGCCACAATGTCACAGGTACAGTCCCAGGGGTTCTCCTGGAGGTCGATCTGGATGAACGCCGACAGCTGGTCCAGCACCCCACGAACCGGCAGGTGCGAGAAGTGATTGTTTCTAAGATTAAGCCTCGTTAACATCGTCCCAGCAAACACATTATCTGGGAGCGACCTCAGCAGGTTATTGTTAAGGAAAAGCAGCTGAAGGTTGTGCAGGGAATTAAAAGTGTTAGGCAAAATGTCTTTGATGATGTTGTATTCCAGATAAAGGTACTGCAGGCTCTGAAGCCCAGCAAACAAGGACTGGGACAAGCTCTCGATGTAGTTGCCATTCAGGTAGAGGCGTCGCAAACTGGTCAGGTTCTCAAAGGCCCCGTCCTGAATGACAGCTATCCTGTTATTTCCCAGGTGAAGAAGTTCAAGGGAGCTGTACTCCGTTAAATCTGTTCTGTAGATGGTCTGCAGATAGTTGCCGGTTAAATGCAGCTTCTTTGGGTATGAGGGTTTGGGCTGGAGTTCGGAAATGTTATGCAATTTGCGCTCCTGGCAGTTGATGTTTAATCCACTGTCGGGGTTCTGAGAGGTGCACACACAAACGCTCGGGCAGGTCATGGGCACAGGGGACCTGGTTTGATACACCATAATGGGGCCAAAGACATGCTTATCTCTGCTGGACGTGACACGTGGAGTGGGGCGGTTTCTCATTTTGGGAGGGCGGGACGCCTTGGGTGCTCGCGTCGGCGTGACGCGGGGACGCAATGTCGGCGAAGGCGCCTGGTACTGAGAATCGGAAGGAGGCTGCATCGCCCGCTGGCCCGCGTCTCCGGCGCTGCGCCGGGGACAAAGATCTTGCTTGATCAGCTGAGTGACATCCTTGCCGTGCAAACGGAAGGGCGTCTCGCAAATGATATCTCCCACAAACACTGTGATAGTATCCAGCCAGGCTTTGAGGGGAATCAGGTCGCATGTGCAATTCCATGGGTTCTCCTCCAGCTGGATTTCCATAATGCCGCCAATGTGCTCCAAAACGCCCGCAAAGGGCAGCGTCTTCAGGCGGTTGCCCCGTAAATCCAAGTGTGTCAGCATAACAAAACGGAAGATGTTGTTTGGGAGGGAAAGCAAAAGGTTGTCGTTAAGAATGAGGACCTTAAGTTTGTTCAGTTTGTTAAAAGCACCTGCCTCGATGGCACTGATGTAATTATAGTCAGCCTGCAAATACTCCAAACTTTCCAAACCGGAGAAAGTATCCTCCTTGATAATCTCCAAGTTGTTGTTGTTGAGGTGAAGGCGTTTCAAGTTCTTCAAGCCGTTGAATGCCCCGGTCTTGATCTCCTGCAGCCCATTGTTGCCCAGGTGAAGCGACGTGACATTGCCATAATTAAGGAACTCGTTGGGAGCGAGTTTGGTGAGAAAGTTGCCGTTGAGAAACAGCTGACTGATCTTGTTTTGGGGTGGCTGAAACTGGCCGACGCTGGTAAATCCCTTGTTTTCGCAGTTGATGTTCAGGACGTTCTCCTTCTCCTCACACGAGCAGCGGTTCTTGCAAATGTCCTTCGAAGTTTTGCGGCTCTCCGTCCTCGGGGGGAAACTGGTGACTGTTAAAATGCTCAGCAACAAGATATTGTTCAGCATTTTTACAGCAGGGAGGAAAATAATCTCCTTTTTTTTCAGTGAAGCCCTGGGATCAGCGTGGCGCGGCGGGCTGGAGAGGGACGGAGCTCAGTGAAGGCATGCAAAAGACGGAGAGGCGGACA
This sequence comes from Distichodus sexfasciatus, assembly GCA_032718565.1. NCBI lineage: Eukaryota > Metazoa > Chordata > Actinopteri > Characiformes > Distichodontidae > Distichodus > Distichodus sexfasciatus. The sequence continues at coordinate 300,502 of JAVGVS010000024.1, forward strand.
GAAGTGGAGAGAAAAACGCCAAAAGCGCCTCTCCATTCGCCCTCTTCTTCTCCTCTCCCCCTCTCTCAGTCTTTTTATTTTTTGTTTTAAATCCCAAAAGGCGGCAGCGCAAACCAGGCGTCCGTCTCCCAACAACACATTCTCGTTCCAGAACGGAGCGTCGTCGGTGCTGGAAAGACGGAGACGGTCACCACGAAGCGGCGTTCTCGGAGTTTAGTACCGAGCATTTATGCTGCAGTTTTCTTTTTGGATGTTTCTTTAAAAGAGCCACAGCCGTAGCACCGCGAAGGGAAAAAATAAATACAACTCACGCATTCACGCCGGCTTGTTCGGCCGTCTCTCCCGTCCTCGCTAGTAATTGCATTTTTGCATCGGATTAAAGCAACTTTGCATGATAGTGCATAACCGCGCCAGACAGAAATAAAGCTGCGTGAGGAACAAGGCAAAGCTCCGGAGTGAAGAGAGACGGACCGCTTCTGTGCGCTCGCTCACTCACTCACTC